>CAUYSK010009273.1:0-111661 GCA_963575035.1 Avahi laniger
TATCTCTGGTACTGGTAAAATGTGAGTGGGTGAGTGGGTAGGTAGGCTCTAGGGTTCTTTTTTTTTTTTGAGACAGAGTCTCACTCTTTTGCTTGGGCTAGAGTGAGTGCCATAGCATCAGCCTAGCTCACAGCAACCTCAAACTCCTGGTCTCAAGCGATCCTCCTGCCTCAGCCTCCCGAGTAGCAGGCACTACAAGCATGTGGCACTATGTGTGGCTAATTTTTTTCTATATATTTTTAGTTGTCCGATTAATTTCTTTGTATTTTTAGTAGAGACGGGGTCTCGCTCTTGCTCAGGCTGGTTTCAAACTCCTGAGCTCAAACAATCCGCCCGCCTCGGCCTCCCAGAGTGCTAGGATTACAGGCGTGAGGGCTCTAGGGTTCTTGGCACTGTTTAAGGGGCTCACAGCTGGAAAAGTTTGAGAATTGTTAAATTATTTTACCGCACTCATTTAATAAATGAATTTATTAAGACCACGCAGTGATTTAAATCTGGATGATTACTGAATCATCTACAAAGCTTTTTCAAAATACGAGCTTCAGTTTTTACCCTAGACCTAATGTTTTGGAATTTTGGAGGAATGAAGCCCAGGTATGTTGATTATATATCCATATAAAGCTTCATGGATAACATATAGCCAGAATTGCAAAACCACTGGCATAGTGGTTAGCAGACAGTTACTGCTTTTGCCTGCACATATTGATGGCCTTCTTTAGTGCTCATGGTGACCTGACCTTAGGACACCATTCCTAACCCACTCCTGGTCTAGGTATTTTTGGTAGAACAGATGCTACTCCTGGCTCCAGGGATAGTAGGTTATCCAAGACCGGGCAATTTGAGAATCACATTGTTTTATTCATCTGGATGTTCTCTGGTTCCCCGTACTGAGTACTCAGTACTCAGTAATGGTACTGAGTCGAGCCAATGACGGAATGATCACAAACGTAGAGCAATTTTATACAGTTTATCACATAAAAGAAATAATGAAAGTAAAGAAGGAAGCTACACAAAGTGAAAATACATTCCAGAGAGAGTGGAGCGATCAGTCTCCACTAGTGAAGAGAGATAGGAAAGTCTGAGCACGTGCTGTCTTTCATAAACTCGCTAGTTTGTCCTGCCTCTCTACTGGCAGGATTGGTTGCTGTTTCCCACCTTTAGGGGTAATTGACAAGTTGAGGTTATACAACAAATCACATGCCAGGTTACATAACAGGTTGGTTGGCTACCAGTTTCCCTTTTTAGGCATGAGTCTTCCCCAGAATCCTTCACGAAGCTCCACCCATGCCATGCTAATTAGATAGTAATGAGCTCTAGGTGGGTTAAAGGTTACTAGAAACTTTTAATTATGTATGGTCCCACCAGGGAACAGTTCCTAGCTGCAATTTGGTTCCTAGCTACAGTTTAGTTCCTGTTCTCCACGCTTAGCCACTTCCTTGCCACCTGTTTACCTCCCACCAGACCTAACAACGTCTCTCCTCCTACAGAATTTGGTGTAGGAATAGAACAGGACCAAAATCAAGGTGATTTTTTCCCGATCACAGTTAATTCTGGGACTTGCACTTCAGTGGTAAGATTGGGTCATTCTTTTTCCTTCTGGATTTAGACCTGGGAGGATGTAAGCAAAGAGCTGCTGTCAAGTGAAGAAAGCCTGTCTGGAAAGGGAGCCACGGAAAGGAAGGCAGAGGAACGTAAAGGCAGACATCCGGCTGGCTCACAGTGCTTGCTGCAGTGGATTCAGCCACTCTTGATTTTTGATTACATGACCCTATGTTCCTTATTTGCTTAAGTAATTTGAATTGGGTTTTCTGTCACTTACAACTGCAGAGTTGATACCTATCGATTTGAATCTTGCTACAGGGGTGCTCTGAGGCTCTCCTGCTTTCTGATACTCTCCTCACTCCAGGCCATGCGGTTCCATCCTTTCAGGTAGCCTTTCTGCCATGCTGGCTCAGGAAATTTACCTTCTCAGGATCTGGTTCCCAGGACAGGGAGAGAAGAAAATAGAATCAGATAAAGATGGAAAGAAAATTGATTTTCTATGAGATTATAGGCTCTGGGAATCCCTCAACATGCTTGGACTCCTCAGTTTCTGTTTAGGACTGGTTAACATGCTCAAAGAATCAAGAAACAAATGCATTCAGTCCAAAAAAGCTATTTGTGATTGAGAATGCTATAAATAATTGACTGGAACACTATATTTTGAATTCAGGTTTAAAATATGACATAAACTGGACATTTTAATCTAAGCATTTTTCTGTGTTGGCATGTTTGTTAGATGGTTCCTCTGGGCGCTCAGTTTGATAAGGTCATTAATGGATTCTGAAATAAAGTGCCAAGTACTCCATATTGTCACAAAAAAGGTATCACTTTCTTTCCTAGAGTAATTATGAAGAAATCAAGTTTTTGTTGCAAGGAATATTGAGAATGGTTATAATATTAGCTTCTACATTGAGTTCCTTGCTTCTAGTCTTTTCTTGAATGTTTAGCTCCTGAAATACCAGAAGGACCTGACTAGGAGACATATTCAGTTTTAAGTTGATCTCAGACTATGAATCCCAAGGGTAACATAGTGGAAAAGTAGAATTATGCATCCTAGTTCACCTATTGTCTTGTTATTCATCAGGCAAATAGCTTTTCATTTCCTTGGAGTGTCAGCTGCTATCATTTTAGTGTCTGCAGAAGAAATCGCTCTTAACAATGTCTGTACTTGGATAGAACACTAACCAAAATTTTGTGGCATAAAGTCCAACTACCTCATAAATTGAAATGCCAGTCAATGGATACAATTTGAAAATGCAGCCTCAAAGAAGGTTCAATATAATTAACGTTCTTTTATTTCTTTTGAAAATTGTATAATCTTATGACTTCTGGTGGAGGTCATGTTTAACTGCTTTTCTCAAATGTCATGATCATTTTAGAATACTGCACAAATACCATTTTGGTATCAGTTTTCTTCCACGAAATCATTTTCTCTAATAACCTAAAACCCCCTCTGAGCCACAATGTCTAACTTTCTTGAATTTTAACATGAAACTCAATTTTAAGGGAAAGAGATAGCAAAGGACAGTTGACGTTCATACTCAGAAGATTTGTGCTAATTTATGTGTTTGTTTTTCTTCTTATCATCTGTAGATTTGTAGCTTAAAAGTAAAAAAATAAAACAATAACAATAACAAAAATACTAAAAACTTGCTGATAGAAAAATACAGGAACACTTACTCCCTTACTTAGTTAATGCTAAATGTGCCCCAGTTAGGATGGTGCATGGTCCACTGGTGTGTGGAAGCCACTTTCATTTGTCACTGTCAATGGAGTCACATAGAATTGTAGGGAATTCTGAGGGTACATCTCAGCATGATTAAAACCGTCCTGATTTATCCTTTATCTGTGAGCAATAAGGCGCTCTCAGCTGAAAGCTCAAGGTTATTTCCTGCATTTAAAAATCCAGTTCAGGGAAAGAACGAAGCTATAATGCAACATTTGAAATACAAAATCCTGGCAACTAAGTAATATTTTTAAATCCAGTCCCAACAATTAATAAATATAAAAATGACTCTCAACACATACACAAACACACACCTTGTATGTATATTTTAAAGAAAGGTTGTCTAAACAACTAATTAAAGAGATAATTTCTTGTATACCAGGGTCCCCAACTAAGCCTAAGCATTGTTCTCTCTCCTTAGTCCTGTTTGCATGTCTGACCTCACCTGGAGCTCTGCAGGAATGGAATTGACAGATATCCGAGTATAAAGGACACTGGGCCCCCGGGGAAGCATCCATCCTAAGGAAAGGGCTAGAGACTCTGAAGATTATAAAAAGAACAATACCTCGGGATTGAAAGCAAAGGGGTGATTTGAGTACAACACAGCATCTTTCATCAAAATTGTCTCCTACTCAGCACCCCTTACCCCAAAAGTGTTTGAACTCCAGTCTTAAGGTGAAAGAGATTTTAAGTTAAAAAAAAATTAATAAACAATTTTGTAATTATCTCAGTGAGTTATCAAGAGATCATGGACCCAAGGCAGTATTAATTTGCAGCTTATGTTAAGAATTTAGCCCAAAGGAGAGGAAACTTTATTTGGAATTATTGCTGCTGAATATTCAAATATAGAACACACACAGTAGCTTAAACTATCAATTGAACCAGTTTCCTTCTGGAGGAAAAAGGAAGGACAAGACCTCACCCCTCTGAAGACATCAATCATACCTCAATGGGAGGTGGGAGGAGAAAAATGGCAGGTTCAGTAAGTGTATGTAAGAATATGATCATCCAAACTCAGAAGCCACCAGAATGTTCATAAATAGGTGGGGGACTGTGCCATTGGCACAACTCTGGGAACAAGAATTACTGTCTTGTGACTACATCCGTACACCTGTTTTCCCCTCCAGGCTGACGTCTCATTTCAAAAGGATTCTTCATTTTAATAAAAGATTCATCTCAGAATTATTTAGGACAGTGAGACTATGACTATCTTTACCAAGAAGTTTGAATTAGAGACAATTTTTACAGAACATATCTTTTGTGTGGGGACGTTTTGTGCTTTTGATTGCCATGGTAATCAGCCATGGAAAAAGAGATTGGAACCTAATGACTTCTATTTGAAGATTACGAGATTGAGTCGAAAGTAATTTTGTCAG
The DNA here is from genome assembly GCA_963575035.1 of Avahi laniger. NCBI lineage: Eukaryota > Metazoa > Chordata > Mammalia > Primates > Indriidae > Avahi > Avahi laniger. The sequence continues at coordinate 4,645 of CAUYSK010009273.1, forward strand.
AAGTAAGGATGGACAGACACATGCACACACCCCTCTTCTCTTCTTATATCTGAAAGTATATGAGTAGCACCCTCCTGGATATCAGACAATGAATGAGGCATCATTCTATAATGTAAATAATGAGGAAATCAACTGGTAATGGAAGAACTTTTTGCAGATATTCAATAAAAATGGCACATGAAAATAACTGTCTGATCATTATAATGTTGCCAATATAAAATATTAGAAATTTATTTATGTATGTCTTTTCTGTTAGATATAATTTGGTAACTTTCTCACTATAAATTGAAGAGGTTTTAGTGTTAAACTAGAGACTATTAAGTTCATCTGATCAGTGTTTTTTAAATTATCAGTGTGTTATTTCTCTTCCTGAAAAGAATTTTTGTGATACTGTTTAGTACTGTCCATTTAATGAAAATTAAAAAATTGAAGATATCATGTGGCTTAAAAGAATGAAAAAATAACTAAAAGGTGGGAAAAGGGTCTAGAAGATAGCACAGATGGGTAGTCAGTCCATTATTCATACATGTCTGGCTAAGACTACCATGTTCCTACTTATTTTTTATTTCTCTGATTTGTCCCATCCTTATTTTCTGCCTTCTTCTGGATTAATCTCACTTTTTTAAGTATATTGGCTTTTTAATTCTACCCCTTTGATTAGTTTTTATTAATTCCCCTAGAGATTACAATAATATACATCCTTAATTTATAGTAGTATACAGTGAATTCTATCATTTCACGAAGTAAGAATCTTAAAACATTATAATTCCATTGTTTCCCTCTCCTGCCCTTTGTGCTATTATTGTCACATATTTTACTTATAAAAATGTTACAAACTGCAAAATCCACAGATATTTTTCCCTTAAGCAGTTCATAGTCTTTTAAAAAATTTTATATATATTTCCAAATATTTAACTTTCCTTTTATCTCTTAATTAATGCTAATTATTTTGGGGCCCCAAAACACCACTATGATTCCCTAGTCAAAATGGGGAGTTACAATTCTTATTGTTCGCCTTTTGAATATGTGTCTTTTTATAGTCACTTGTATTTTGCTCATATTTTCAAGTCTTTTTCTTGTGTTTTAAACCATATTAAGAGTACCTATTTTATATCTGGTGTTTGATAATTTCAATAATGGGAGTATTTCCTGGATGGAATCTGATGTCTGTTGTTTGTGATTTTTGGCTGTAAGTGCATGATCCTTGGAACATAATCTTTGAGAATTCTTTTAAAACTTTGTTTAAATTTCATTTTTTTTGAAGAGAATCATCGATTGCTTCTGCTGAATGTCTTTGGCCATGTTAAATTAAATTCCTATCTTAAGGTATCCCCCAACCTGCCAGAGACTGCACTGATAGGATGAATGTGGGCACAGAATCTTGTGAGGGAAGTCTTTGCATTTATAAATTTCCAGGGAATATTTTATACCTCTCTATTCAACACTAAGATAGATAGACAAGTTTCCTTGCTGTCTTTTTCTGCATAGAATGTTTATTTATGTTTATCCTCTACAGGTGATATAACCCTTTAGTGCCCCAGTTTTATGTCTGGCTCTCTTATTAGAATGTTCACCTTGAAGAGACCCTGGGCTTTATTTATTTTCTTTTTTCTAAAAAGTGCAAGGCCTCCATGTTTCAACAGATATTATCAAGGAGAAGGCGGCTGGCTTTGGCATGTTCCTACATCCTGGAGTTCCTACCTTCAGTTAATTTTTTGTCTTTGCCAGCTCAGTGGCTTGTTTAAAACTCTTTTAAAATACTTTCTCAGCTTTTAAATTTATTTTTTTTCATATGTTCTTAGACATATTATTTAGTCTCTGCAAGATGCCAGGTAAATGATGATGGAAATTTCTCATCGAAGCTGGTCACAGAACACATCATTTGCCATGACCAATTACATTTTGCAAAATCTTTCTCTTTAATCAAACAATGGGCAATTTTTATTGTCCACGATACTGTGATCCAGCAGAATAAATACTTAGAGAAAGTACTTTTGCGAGTGATTGGAAAGGCCATTTGACAAATTGTAACAGATAAGTATGTTATTTCTGTGTTTATCTGGCAAGAAAATAAACTTTTTTCCTTTATTTTCTTTTGATCATTAACTGACATATTTAGTCTTTATGACAATCCCTATGTAAATGAGATAGATATTTTGTTAACATGATAATTATGATGCTGTTGTTGATATTAATGTTGATTTTATTTAAGGCCTTTAATTCTTTGAAACTTGTTGACTAAATATTTTTTCTGGCATATTCTGGCTTTGTAACTAACAAGGTTATACAATGCAAATGGACAAATAATTATTTTATAGTTAAAGTGATGTATCTAATACATTCAGGTTCTTTAGTGTCTCTAATTTGCACTGGAGTCTCCCAACTGTGGATAATGATACCAGAATGAATCTTAGGGGATAGGGATCTCAGTCTCTGATCTGCTATGAAAGTAAATTACTTTAACTTTCCAGATTTCAGCTGTAAAATACTAACATTGCATTTTTTTCTAAGATATGTTTTTCACTGAAATAAAAGTTTCAATTACATTAAATTTTACATTGTTCATGTATAACTTGAATAAATGAAAAATTAATAGATCAAGAAAAAAGGTTTATTAATCTACCATAGAGTATCTAAAATTTCTAATATTTAATCTAGGTTGTCTATCTGGCATTTCTGATTGAAAAAAGAATATTTTACAGGCAAGTCAGTCTGTTCAGTATTGATAGTTCTTATTTGCTAAAGAGAACAAAATAAGAAGTAATGTCTTTAAACAAAAAAGATTTGGTTCATAGTAGTGGTGTTAATTCATAGGGTAGAATTTTTTGACATCCTTCCAATTTCTAGTGGCAAATGTAAGGTTGTCTGGAGGAAGGGAAATGGGCAGAGACAGAAGGCGTGGTTTTCAAGTACGTGGTAACACAAAGCTAAGAAAATTTGAGGTAGTGAATATTTAGCTCTGGGTTCAAAAATATCTTGCTTAACTAATGATGACCTAAATCCAACAATATGAAATCTGTAGGCAACAAAAGTAAATTATTACATTTAGGCTCAAGAATTCAACCTGATAAGTATATTTTTGAGGAGTATTGAGCCTGCAATGATTAAGGCATGAAAAGAGGGATTTTAATTGACAAAGTGATTTACTTTCTAAAGACAATAATGATACACGGTCTAGTGGTCTAATAATAGTCTGGGATTCAGATCATCGGACACACTCTGGTCCCTTTTTCCTCTGTACAGTTCCTCCCACGGCTGACTTAGTCCATTCTTTATGCTAAGTCATAAGAGGTTCAATTACTTCTCACAAGGGAAGTAAAACATGATACTTGGATTGGGCTAATGTGTTCCATTAAAACGATTAGAGAAGTTGGGAATATTTAGCCTGGAGAAGCAAATGAATTGTATAAAAATTTATACTGATTGCTTATTTCTTCTTATTTCTCTTACATCTTCTTATTGCTGAATTTTCACAGAAGTTAGTTCTTTGTCATTCTCTCTTTTCCGTATATCCTAACTCCATTGATGATTGCATCTAGTCTCATAGCTCCCAATATCATCTATATACTGGCAAATTCCACATATGTATTTCTAGCTCTGACCTCTCCTAGGAGCTCTAGTGTCTCATATACAACTATTTACTTGACATCTTCATGTGGTTGCATAATAGATGTTTCAAACATAATAATAGAACTCTTTTTCTGACTGCCCTCATCCCATTTTCTGCTTCTTATGTGTTCTTCCCCATCTAAATTAGTGACAGCTCCATTCATCACTTGGTTAAGTCAAAACTACTGGAGTCATACTTGACTTCATTACTTCTCTCTGCCCATTGCAAAGGGGGCACAATCCCTGACAGATGTGCGTGGGTAAGATGGAGGAAATGCATAGACTCATCTCAGCACATCCATAGGAAGCTTTAGAAAGTCTGTGTTCGGAGGAGACATTTGACAGTGAAGATTCATCATTAGGTGTGCCTTTCACAAAGAGCACCTGTGGTTTTGGACACCTGCTACGCATGTCAGGGTTGTGGATGAGGGAGAGAAAGGCAGAATGAAAGTTACATTCTAAAGTGGGTAGCTTCCTCCAGAGGAGGTTGGTTTGAGATTTTTGAGAGTTTGACTCTATGAATACAGTTAAGTGTTGGCAACTGTGAGGCACACAGTGTTGCCTGTTTTTGGTGACAGTGAAAACAAAGCTTTTAATGATGGTTTCACCCACAGTTTACAATGCAAAACCCAACACCTGTGACTGTTCAGTCTTCTGTTATTATGGAAGTAATTATACTATTCATGGAACATAATACTCCGCAAAATTTTTAGAGGAAAAAGAACAAATTCTGCCTCTATCGGTTCAATATCCAGAGCAAAATTCAACATCTTTACTGTTCTACAGGAAAAACAAAACTAAGAGTAAAAAGGCAGTGACAACTAAAACAAGCAGAAGATGGCTATGGATCTCATTGAATATATTTATGTTTAATTTTCCCTCTCATTTGTCTTTTGTTTAGATACACTGTATTTTAAAAGCTGGTATTTAACCTACTATAATTATTTATTGTTACCTGCATAGAAAGATCATTCATTTCCCATATACTGACAGTGCTGTTGTGTGGTGTGCTGTAATCAGTGGAACAAAATTGGGGTTTTCATTTGTCCTGAGATTTAGTATTTAGGACCCACTGGAATACAGGATGTGCCACAATTTGCTTGGATCTAATATAAATGTGACCAAGGCTAGATATCAAGCAAAGGAACACAGGTACCAATTTTTTGGTTACTTATTATATTAAGAACACTAAATGCTTTATATATATTGTCTCATTAATTCTCAATAATAACCCTAAGTAGATATTACTGTTCAATTTTATAGATGAGGATAATGGGTTTCACAGAAGTTTCAATAATATGCTTGAGAACACACAGCAAATAAGTGGCAGAGCCTAGAATTTGAACCTAAGTCTTATCACTTACCAAATCTTCCCTTCCCACTAAAAGGAAAGAATAAAACAAAGTGTCTTAAAGACCCACAAAGAAGGCTAAATTGCCTTCCTTTCTAGCGGGTGTGGAGTGCCATTTATTAACATGGAAAAGTGCTTAAGGGTTGTTTCTCTGGCTTTTAAAGTCAAAGTTCTTCTTGTCTTTTTAATTATCAAAAGGGTCCATTAGGTAAGGGAGAATAACAAAGTTAATAGGAGATCATTGCCATTTTAGTTATGATTTTCTAATAATGTATTTAAAAAGAAATATAGGTAACTGGCAAAGTAAAAAGTCATTTATTTGTAGTTTTTCTGCCTGTGTACACATCATAATGTTTTTGGGCTGCGAATAGAGAAATAGTTAAGTGCATTTTTGGTATTAATGCTTAAGGAATTTCATAAGAGCCAGATGCCAACATGTAAAGGCTTAGGCCAGAAAGGACTATATTTAAGTTTTATAAGATATTGATTGCCACACTAGAAAAAAATTTTTTTTCCCTGGGACCATGGTGTTTTATTAAAAGGAAACAATCTTTTCTGATTTGTTATTTTTCATTGTTTTCTGTGCTTGAGTTATATGAAACTCCACCTTTTTAGAATCAAGTTGTCAGTATTAATTGTATCATTAAGAATATCAACAAGTAAGATTTTCACAAATCAACTGCAGGATTTTGCTTCATGAGGCCCTGAGCTCAAAGCTAGCCTGAGTTAAATACAACTCACATGGCAGTCAATGTGATAATGATTAGAAATCATTCATTCAGAACCAGGACACAAGCAGGCATTAATATTAGCTTCACTGTCATTTTTGTGGAAGTGAAATTTTTTTATTTCCGAAGTGAAATAAAGTGGCTTATTTGCATATATATATGTGGAAGTCACGCATATAAATAAGAAACACATGCTTTAATTATTTTGGAAATTGAAAATTGTGTTAGTTTATGAGAGCTGATGTAACAAATTACCACAAACTTAGGGCCTTAAAACAATATAAATTTATTCTCTCATAGTCTTGAAATTAAGATATTGGCGGGGCCAAGGTCTCTCTAGAGGCTCTAAGAGAGGATTCTTTTTTTGCCCTTCTCTTAGCTAAGCAATCCTTAAGTGTTCCTAGGCTTTTAGATGCAACACTCCAATCTCTGCCTTGGTTGTCACATAGCCACCTCTTTATGTGTCTGTGTCTTTTTGTCTTAATTTCTCTGTTCTTATAAGGATATCCATCATCGCATTAGGGCCCATCCTAATCCACCCTAACCTCACCTTAACATGATTCGTCTGCAAAGACTCTATTTCCAAATCATGTCATATTCATAGGTACCAAGGGTTAGGACTTGAACATATGTTTTAGGGGGACACAATTCAACCTGGCACAGAAATTAAGTAGAAATGTTATACTATATTAATAGTTATTTGAATAAATCGGTGTTCTAGATCTCAGCGTATGATTCTGCTCTTTTTTGTGTATTTTCCTTTTCATCAACTTTCTCTCTCAGATACCCTGAATGCAGGTGTCTGCTTTTGTCCCCAATTTTTACAAAACAAAAACAAAGAATCAGAGAAGTCATAGACCAAGGATAACATATTAGCATTCAGAACCTGGAATTTAGTTAGGAAAACAGAAATCTCACCAGTTATTTTAATAGAGGGAATTTAATATAAGGAATTGGGAACTGAAAAGGCAAAAAAAAAAAGACCGAGGATACCCAGATCTAGTCACTGCAGAAGGAACAAAGAGAAATGGTCAGAACAGGTGCTTGGGAAAGGGGCTTTACAGAGTCAGGACCCAGACCCCTACTGGAGGCAACACGGGGCATCCAGTGCTGGTATCTCAGAAGGGTACAATGAGTATAGATGAATGTAGAGTAAATTGAAACCAGAACTGACTGCCACTGCCCAGGTGAAGAGCTTTGCTGAGGTGACCCTGGCAAGAGCAGCAAGCACTCAGGAAGGACCCTGTCCCTTCACCCTCTGCTTGCCCGCAGCATCCCTTTGGTGTGCCCCCTTTGGGCAGAACCGACCTGGGAGGCATCTAGCAAAGATGAGACATGGTTGGAAGAGTCCCAGCTCCAGCATCACAAAGTGAGCGTGGAAAGGTGGGTAGGGCGCTGGGACATATAGCTTAATAACCAGCCGATGCTAATTTACAGAGCCAGATTTTCAGATTTGGAAGATTAGTTAACACTGGAAACCGGTCAAAACAGGGAGAAGGAGGATGTCAATGAGAACTAGAAAGAAAGGTGCAGAAGCGGAAAAAGGAGAGAACTTTCCTTTTCAGGACCAGGAAGTGGAGTAGAATGGATGAAGTTGGTTGATTACCCACTAACATAGAATATTTTTAACCCTTGAACTGAGGGTTTTGAACTAAAACACTTTGAATAGGGATAAGGGCATCTAATCTAGGATGAAATAAACAAATTCAGGTGGGAATTTCCCCATGCCCTGGGGCAGCTGCTGACCCTGTATGACTGTATAGGGAAAAAACAACTATCTATTTTATGCTATTTTTCCCCGTAATTATTTTCTCCTCCCATAAAATTTTAATGCTATAGATATACTGTTAATTTGTTTATATGCCGTGGCCCTTTGGAGAGCCACAAACCATTGTTACATCTGAGATTTCTTCTCCCATGCCTTCCAAGGACAGATTTCCAGCCCCACTGAAAATTCATATTAAAGTGGCACTTCACCCAGACCTTCTTCACTGGTGGTGCCCCATCCCTCAGCTGCTCTGAGAACTTCTCCAGGAGAGTTCTCTGGAGGACTGCTCTAGGTCAAAGGAAACTATCCTGAATGGAGGTTTTATTCCCCAGTCTCCTACCAAAGACATCGGCCAATGACCTACTGACAGTGAGGTACAAAAGGCTGACCCTCCTCCCCCATTAAGGGAGAACCAACTCATTGACAAAATTCATACTCCAGAGCTTCCTATGGGAAGAGGTGGAAGCTAATCTGTAGGCAGGGCCACATCTTTGCTTACCTTTCCTCTCCCATTCTGTGTTGCTTCCCTAACTCCTCTGCCTTAGAGAGAACACTCTGGATAACTCAGTTTTGCAAGAATCTCCATCTTAAGTGCTACATTTGGAAACCTGAGGTTTCATGAAGAAGTTCCATCTTAAAAGAAAGGTAGAAGGTAGGTGAAGAAGTAGGAGTGAATTAAGTATGTCTGTGGGCATGGCTTTGAGCAAAGCTATGGAGCGTTTTTGGAGATGTTAGAAAGGCTGGCTTGGCTAAAGCAGAAGATTCAAGTTAAGGAATCAATTTGAAAAAGGGTAATAGGGTAGCCTGGGGCTATTTAAGAGCATGGCTATCCTATCTATTGCAGGCAAATTAGAATACTGGAAAGTGTTCTGAAGAAAGCAAAGCAATTCAATTTGTAAACTTCAGGTAATGACTTACTGAAGTGAGCCTGCTTGCTCACTTCAGCATGGGAAGGTCAGACAGACCACAGGGTAGTCCACGGGGGATGCAGGGTAGTGTAACAAAATGCAAGACTGTGTGGCTTACCCAGGCCATACAATTGTAGAGAAAGGAGTGACTGATACAGTTAATGATCATGCAGATTCTGAGTGATAAAGAGGGGCAAAGTAGGATTTGGAATTTGCTACCATTTATAATTATAATTGACATCACCTCATTAGGGCTGCTGCATTGTAGTGGAATTAGAAGTAGGTGGAAAGGAGATAGCCATATAAGACAACCTTTTCAAGAATTCTTTATCCTTGGAGAACTGACATTTCCAGAAAAGCAAGCCCAGAGTTTGTCTAATGCTCTGCTTTTGGACAAATGAGCTTCCTGCTGAGTTTCATTCTCCTTTTTGACAGAAAAATCAAACTGTAGCTCACAGATTAAGAGAAGGCTATGAAGAGTCTTCACTGAGGATCCCTATGGCTAATGGCCCTAAGCATTTGAGGAAATGCATCCATTAAAGACTAGCAGAGGCCAAAAAGAGACTGGAGGGAATAAGAATGACCAGGAGATGCTGGATCAAAGAGAAGGAACTATAGGCATCTGGAAGGGATGGAGTGAAGGGAATACAAGATTTAAAAAGCAGAAAATGCCAATTGGTTGAGTATTTTTAAATTCACCTAAATGCAGATTCTGCAATTTTTGTTGACTCTATCTTTTTGCTATTTCTTGGATTTGTCCCCATCTCTCCATATCTGTTGCCTCTGCGCCAGCATCCCACACCCAGAATATTAGACACTCTCCCAACTGCCTCTCTGCTTCATGCCTTGTCACCCCCCAATCTACCTCAACTTATTTCCCACTCTGCTGCCAGTGGTCTTTCTAAAATATTCATCAACTCATTCCACAAATATCTGTGAAACACATATTAGGAGCTAGGCACTCTGCTGGATGCTGGGCAAATTATCATGTGGCCTCTGCCTTCAAGGAGTTTAGAGTCTGTAATGGACAGCTACACACAATGATTTTTGATCTTTGAAGGGAACATGAGGGAAGGTTGAGATCACCACCCAGGGTGACAGTGCAACTAGAAAAAAGAAAGAGTCATGTCTAAAAGAAGGATCCTTAAGATAGTGATGTGTGCAGGTCATATTAGAGATTTGAGTTATTAGCTAAAAGAAATGTAAAGTCTGGCCAGGGGAAAGTTGTTGAAAAGAGGAAAGCTAAGTATTGTGAAGGCCACTCTGGCAGCAGAATGGAGAAAAGTTTAGAGGGTGCTAATCTAATTGATTTTATTCCTTCTTTCCTTTCAAAAGATTTCTTCATGTTCAGGTTTAAATCCTGGTACTTTAGCTTAGTATTCAAAGGCTTTTTGTGAACGGTCTCTGCCTGTCCCATCAGGTTCATCAGTCATGCACCTTCTATCACGGTTTAGATGTCTGATTCTCAACCAGAATTATCTGGGGACATGTTAAAATGTTCAGATTCCCAGGTCCATTCCCAGTGATTTTGCTTCATTAGCTGTAGGTTTGACTTAAAAATTAACATTTCTAAACAGTACCTCATGTACAGTGTAGTCCAAATAGAACATTCTATGATGGAATGTTCTGTATCTGCACTGTCCAATATGAGCCATTAGCCACAGGTAGTTATTGAGTATTTAAAATATGGTCAGTACAATTGAAAAACTTAATTTTTTCTTTTAATTAACTTAAATGAATGTAAACTTGAATATCTACCTGTGGCTAGTGGATACCAAATTTGACATTTCAGGTTTTAGAGCCCAGTCTGAGACACTTTCTATATGATGTCTATACTCAACATGCAGCTTTTTGTCTTGAGGTCTAGGTACAAACTCTGCACTGTAACAACCAGTTTTCCCCTAGTCACCACTTTCCTCTCTACGTGGTCAGCTTCCCCACAGTCTATAGCTTCTTTTCTGAGGGCCTCCTCTGGACCTCTTAGGTCTGGATTAGATACCCATTCTCTGATATCATAAATTAATGCCTTCTTGGTATCTCCAACACCTTGAGGGCTGCCTGGATACAGCGGTCTCTGCTCTTGCTTGTTGTATAAATAAATAAGCAAATAAAGAGGCACACTCACTTAACTAAGTCAGGCATGGATATATAGTAATAATTAAAAGATGATGGTTTTTATACTGCAACTCTGCTGTATAAAATTCCACAAAGCCAAACTCCAGAGAATTAAACCATTACTGATAAGGTTAATGTCATGACTCTAATCCTTTGTTGATAAGTTAACTTTGTATTGTTTGAAGGAGCAGCATAGTTTTGGGTTTAAAAAAAAGTTGGGGGTCCAGACTACCTGGATTAAAATGCTGGCTCTGTTACTTGCTAGCTTTGTGGCCTCAGAAAAGATATTAAGTCACTTGAAACCTCTTCTGCTCATTTTCCTCATCTACAAAATGAGTTAACCATAATACATACCTCTCTGTGTTGCTAATGAATTAATATTTGTAAAGGGCTGAAGGGCTTAGGACAATACCTGGCACACATTAAGGAATTAAGTGTTTGTTAACAAAATTAAAAGCACACTTGGTTTTTTAAATATTTCATATCCCTAGATAGTGATCTGGTGTCTTGGTCAAAAGCAGAATTAGGAGAAAAATGATTGATGATCTACATCAGTGGTCCCCAACCTTTTTAGCACCAGGGACCATTTTCATGGAAGACAATTTTTCCATGGACCAGGGAGGGGATGATTTCAGGATGATTCAAGTGCTTTACATTTCTTGTGCACTTTATTTCTATTATTATTACATTGTAATATATAATGAAATAATTATACAACTCACCATAGGTTGGGGACCCCTGATGTATATCATTCATATTCAGTCAACCACCCCTTCCTTCCAGGACTCAGCCAGGATGAAGGGGTGGGGTAGCATTTTGGATACCATGACAGGCTCATGCTAAAGAGAATGCTGTAAAGTCACACAGAGGCTGGAGAGTGTGAGGGACAGGTGAAAACTTACAGAAAAGCAAAAATGAAAAAGCCAATCTTTAAATGAAATCTGGTGTGATTTGAATGTAAAGGACAAGCTTCTCGAAAAATGCTTCATTTCTGGTCTCTTTTCACATTTTTAATCTAAGTCTGAAGTGATTTTGGAAACAGAATTTGAGCTTCCACCTCTTCTTTCCTAAAGGATTGGCGTGAGTATTTATTCATTTCTTATCTACTTAAATTATAACCCTTTCCTAATAGCACTCTGCTTTCCCTTTTGGGGAATTTCCTCTTACACTTGCAGGCATTCCTGGTGGGGTGGAAGTCAAGGTACCCCACTCATCTTTAGGGAACAGACCTGGATTCAACACGGGCTCATCAGATACTTTCTCTCCTAGGATTCTGAGTTTTGAAGGGAATGGTATGTGGACTGAACATAACAATTCAGCCATTTGTTACCTGGACACCTGACTCTGTGGTTAAGAACTTCCTCTAGTGTAAGGCTCAAGGTTTTCCCTGGTTCCTAACTTGGTTCTCTGGATTCTGGATTGTTTGAGAATCTCTGGCTTAGTCATTATCAAGAACTTAAAATATATTATGTAATCTACACAACAACCTTATGAAATAGATATTAACCCCATTTTACAGATGGAGAGAGTAGAATTTAGACAGTCAAGGAGAATTGCCCCAAATCTCATAGACAGTGAATGAAAGTACATGATTTCACACCCACATTTATCTACATTAAAACCCACACTTCCCCACTATGTTATTCAGTCTCCAGCATCAGCAGCAAAAACAAAAGTATGAATTAAATTCTAGTACATTATCTACTTGGCACCATCTGTGAAAACATCTAAAATACTACTGAGGTTAAATTTGAAAATGAAAGATCTGAAGAGCGACTATTTTGGACTGAGACTTAAGGAATGCTGTATGAGTTAAGAAAAAGCAGTCATATGCTACTGCTGAAGTCACCAGGATTGGGGGTGGATTTGGAATAAGAAGGAGCTTCTCTGAAATGTGTAATATTTTTCTTTACAATGACCTTCCACAAAGGATATATACTTTAGATACCTCTTGGAGGCCCTTGCTAGAATCAACTTGACACAATCTCTTTATGATTTCTAAATAGATAAACTTAAATTCACTCATACGACAAATGAGATCTAGATTGAACTCCTGTGGTCATGTTGTATCTTATGGGAACTTAACATATTTAGTCCTACCTTGTAGTTCGTTCTACTATTTTACAAAACTGTATGTATTAAATAGACCGTGGTTCAATCCAAATGAGGTTCACTTAACTGCCAGTTGTTTTCAGCTATGCACTAGCAGCACTTTGAACTGAGATTTCTGTGCTGGTTCCTTGATATGGGCCTTCTCTTGACCAGCAAGCTAGCTGGAAGCAACATAGGCATGGCTGTGATTGTTCCTCCATCCAGTGGGGAGCTCTAAGACTGGATGTGGTGAGATCCTTGACCTGTGTCTTGCAGGTAGAAGAAACTACTGTGTGCTTCTCTTGGAAATGAGGCATATTCAGGTTCTTCATATTCTTCCATTGAATTTCCAACTTATGTGTATCTCAAGTTGTTCAAGTTTGCTGCTTGGCTAATTTTATTCTAATGTTTAAAAGACTACTGCTTTTGTTCAATACTTGGCAATACAAGGCAACAATGAGAATTCAAGTGCTGGAGCATGCTCTGAAGTACTAGCAGAAGAGTGATCTATATTAACTTTGCAAGATAAAAGTAACTATTCTGAACTTATTAAAAAGTATGTTCCCATCAAAAGTGTGAACTTTATTGTCAAAATTTAAGAACGTTTAAGAATAATTCTAACTATATACAAATTTGGGTTTATGGGATACTCTTTGGAAGGTAACCTTCCTTTGTGATGTGACTGTACTCTTCTGAAATGCGTGATACATGCTAAATTGAACTTTAACTAAATTCCCTTGTGTATTGTTGAATTGAAAGCACAATCAGCACTATAAACTCCACGGGAATTTTTCACCACAAATTTGAAAAATTGTAGCTTGGCTTTTACTTGACACTTCTCCACTCCCCATAAAACTGCTGGCAGTGGCTATGTACTCATTTAATGCCAGTCTAGGCAAAGCATAGATGGAAAAAATTATACCTATTACAAAAAATTGTCCATCATAATACACTTCTAAATTATCGTCTACACCAAGGCTTATCTGCACCAAGGCTCCATTCCTTTTAGCATGGAAAATTGAGAAAGGACTAGACAGCCAAAATTATAGTGTTTACAAAGGACAACTTTATGAGCCAGAAAGAAATGCCCTAAATTCCTGCCAATGGCAGTGAAAGAATGCCTTCCTCTGAAGCCTGGCCATAAGGTTCCATCTGCTAGATGACACTGCAGTACCAAGGAACAGATGACTCTGCAGTCTGCCCTGATTCCCCCACTCTACAGGGAATCTAATGTATATAATGTAATGGGAGAGCTTGAGTCCTGAATAAAAATAGTCTGTCCAATGACATTGAAGGGTCAATACCTTGCTGATAAATATCCTCTAAAAGAAGTAAAAAATCTCAAAGGTAACTTTCTCAAGGGAACACAAAAAGCTGCCAGAGTTATAGGAAAGAGAAAAACTCTTGGCTGAAAACAAGTCTTGAGACACCTCTTGAACTTTTATCCTCAAGACAACAGGTCCTCTCTGTCTTATGAATATTGAACTTAGGATCATTCCATATATAAAAATAGGTGGCCCATACTAGGTAGGGACTGTGGGAAGGAGGGAGTTCTTTGTACTCAGTTATAAGCAAAATGAACCAAATCATAGCAGGAACCTGAAAACAACAGACCCCAATCAAGCAGAGAAAGGAATACAGGCAAATTTAGCAATAGAAAGTCAAGCACTTCATCAAAAATGTAAGATGTAACAAGAGTTAGCATGACTGGGTACCATGCCATAGAAACTAGGGTTTAGGCCAGGATACTGTATTTCTGGATAATTGTGGAGAGAAAGACAAAATTCCCAGTCCAAAAGGAGCCAAGGTAGGGATCAGACACAGGAAATAACACAACAATCTTTCCAAGCATAGGAAAAATATCTTATTAATTTTTGAGTCCCATTTTCTGGCTCAGTGCCTGACACAGAGGAAGTACAGTTGAAACCAGTAACCATTCCATTCACTTTTTCTGAAAATTGTCTCCTTTTGGTTTCTGTGTCATTACCTGTTTCTGGTTTTACTTCGTCTCACTTTGTCATGCCCTTTTAGCCTCTTTGAAAGGTTTCTCTTACCACACATTGAGTATCTCCATGTGAAAATCTCATTAGTACCTCAAGTTCAATGCATTCAATATACACTCATCCTTTTCTCCATATATAAGAATATGTGTTCTGCTGTGTTCTCTGCCTCAGTGAATAGGACCATCATCTTCCCCAATTAAATCACAGTCCCCAATTTAAATCACAGACTTCATGGTAGCCTTTTCTCTTTTATCTCTTTTATCATTCACATGCAATCACCAAATCCAATTGATTTATTCTTCAAAATAGCTTTCAAAACTACTACCTGTGTTTTTTATACTGACTGCCACTACCCTAGTTAGACCACCATGATTTTTACCTATATTATTGCACAGTATGTTAAATATTCTCCTTACCTCCAGACTTTCTACCATCCAATGTGTTCCCCTATTGCAACCAGGCAGCTCTTTTAAGAATGAAGATCTAATCATGTCTCTTCTCTGCTCAAATCCTCCAATTCTCTGTTTTTCTTGGGTTCCCATGTTAAGAATAAAGTCCTAATTTCTTAAAATGATTACCAGCCTCTTTATCTTTTTTCTCCCAACTTTCTGTTTTCCATCTCTACAGATAGTAGCCCCTTCCTGCTACTGTAACCTCTATGTTAGTGTTTTCTCTGTGTCTTATAATCTAAAATGGATATAAGATATCTTCAAAAACGACTGCAAAATAAGGTGAAAGAAACAGTTATAGAGAAGTGAGAGGTTTTTGTTTTGTTTTCTTCAGCTGCTAGGATTAAGCAGGCATCATGGGGGAGGTGGTACTCAAGCAGGATCTTGTACACTAGTAGACTTTTGTTTTGAAGAAATGGGAACAGAGAATGGAAGGGAATTTCTCAAGAAAAGCTTTCTAAAAGCATCACAGTTTTTAAATTTCTCAAAATCTACTTAATCTTTAACATTCTCTTGTTGGTTGAAGGTTATCAAAGTTATGCATTCCCTTTTAGTACAATAAGCCCTCAAAGACTACTCAGTCATCTGCTCCTATGACAAAGTAACTCTAGTCTACTGCTGAAAACTAGAAAAATAAGTTAACACATTAATATTTTGTTGTTTCACTTTTCTTTTAATTGGTTATTTATAATTGATGTCATTGTGTGTAGCTGCTGGAATCTGCTGGTGATGGCCTCAGTTATTCAGTATTATTCCACCTCTCTTATGGAATAGTCTATTGGGCTTTGTGACAGTTATTTACCCGTCCAAGTGCCATTTAAGGTTATTCTAGTTCAATTGCTGTGTTCTGGAAGCATGACCTCAGAGTAAGCAGGAATGTTACTGTTACATAAACAAACTCTTTTCTCTCCATCTTATCTCTCTTCCTGGTACAGGAGAGTACAATTTTAACTTTTCATGAAGTTCAGGGGTATTCATTTTAGAGTGATAATCAGAAGTTTTCTGAGAGACCTTTGAGACCTACTAGACTTGGTAGACTTCTAGACTTACTAGACTAATATCTAAGATTCTTCGAAATGAGCCCACATTATAAGATCATAAATAAGAGAACTAAAAATAAACATTAGCTATTTGCCACTGATTAAAAAGCAATATGTTAACATAAGTTAATTTTGTCAATAAGGTTGACTGAATTTGAAACTACGAGGCCAACTACATATCACTTTTCCACCACTGTATAACAAATGTAGTTTGCTGTGTCCACACGGTTTCTTTTCAGAGATTGCAAATTATATTATTTATGGACTCTTGATGATTGAAACACAGTTGAAGCTTGAAGGTCAAGGCAGCAAACTGCATCCTAAATTCCTATTTATTGATGATGCATGGTACATTTAGCAGTATACTTGTGCTGCTGCAATTAAAGATCTGTCAGCATTTCTAACATACAGTATTATTTTAGGGTTTGACAACATGGTTACTTGTCCTTACTCTTTCTTGAATTATGCAATGCCAACCCTTGGCTGTGGAAGAACATCTTCAAGTTCTTTAACAAGATTATAAGATATTTATTTACTTTCTTTGCTATTAAAATGCTAAACAATAAGATTTAAGGTAAGCTAGTTTTCAGCAGTCTCATAAACAGCACTTATATATAGGCAAAAAATATTTCAGCCAAAAATGCTTGACTTATATGAATGTTAAGAAATAAACTGTTATTTCAAATTTTAGTTTTATTATTTGTGTTCATATTACAAGAAAAGATTAGAAAAAATTTTAAATAATATGTATTTTAAAAATATCTGGCTTCTTCTTACTCCCTTATCAGATGTCTACATGGAGCCTAACAATGCAGTAAAGTAGATATAAGCTTGACTCATTGGTTTGTTGTTTACAGGAAAACAAAAATATCCTTAATGAAGCTTTTTAAAGAAACTCAAATAATTAGCTGTTTAATTTAAAAATAACTTGTGCTTTTATGATTGGAACCTCTAGGTCTATGCTATTTATTTATTTTTATTTCAAAATATTAAGGGGGTACAAATGTTTTTGGTTACATGGATTGCTTTTGTAATGCTTGAGTCACAGCTATAAGTGTGCCCATCACCCAAATAGTGTTCATTGTAGCCATTAGGTGAGTTTTTGCCCATCCCTTCCTCCCTCCTCCCCCCAGTTTAATTTCCTCTGAGTTTTCTTCCCTCTGTGCACATGTGGGCTTGTCAGTTAGTCCTAATTTAATAGTGAGTACATGTGGTGTTTATTTTTCCATTCTTTAGATACTTCACTTGGGATAATGGTCTCCAATTTCATCCAAATTGTTGCAAAAGGCATTGATTTATCCTTTTTATGGCTGAGTAGTACTCCTTGGTATACACATACCACATTTTGTTAATCCACTCATGAATTGATGGACACTTGGATTGATCCCACATCTTTGCAATTGTAAAGTGTGCTTCAATAAGCATGTGAGTGTAGGGTTTTATATATATATATATAAAATGACTTATTTTCCTTTGGGTGAATACTTGGTAGTGGGATTCTGGATCAAATGGTAGGTCTACTTTTAGTTCTTTGAGGAATCCTTCTACTATTTTTCATAGAGGTTGTACTAATTTGCAGTCCCACCAGCAGTGTATAAGTATTCCTTTCTCTCTGCGTACACATCAGCATCTATTGTCTTTGGAATTTTTAATAAAAGCCATTCTAACAGGGGTAAGGTGATATCTCATTGTGGTTTTAATTTGTATTTCCCTGATGATTAATGATGTTGAACATTTTGTCATATGTTTGAGGAAACTTTTGATTTCCATCTTAATTTCATTATTGACCCAATAATTGTTCAGCAGCAAGTTGTTTAATTGCCATGATTTTGTGTAGAATTAAGTGTTTGTCTTGGAATTGATTTGTAGTTTTATTCCACTGTGGTCTAAGAAGATACATGTTATGATTTCTATCTTTTTTTGAATTTGTTTTGTGGCCTAAGTTATGAACAATCTTGGAGAATGTTCTGTGTGCTGATGAGAAGAGTGTATATTCAGTAGTTTGGGAGTAAGCTTTTCTGTAAATGTCTGTTAGGCCCATTTCTGAAGTCTTGTTTAAATCCAATATTTATTTATTTATTTTCTGCTTGGATGATCTCTCCAGCTGTGTCATCTGGGTATTGAAATGCCCAGCAGTTACAATGCTGTCATTTATGTCTTTGCTTAGATCATCAAGTAGAATTTCCTTTATGAATCTCAGTGCTCCTGTGTTAGGTGCATAAATATTTAGGATTGTTATGTCTTCTTGTTCAAACACTCCCTTTACCATTATATAATGACCATCATTGTCTTTCTTTATCATTGTCAATTTAAAGTAAATTGTATTTGATATGAGAGTGGCTACACATGCTGTCTTTTGGTTTTCATTTGCGTGGTATATTTTTTTCCATCCCTTCATCTTCAGTTTGTATGAGTCCTTGTGGGTTAGATGTGTTTCTTGGAGACAGCAAATAGTTGGGTTGCATTTTTTCCACCCATTCAGCCAGCCTATGTTTCTTGAGTGGGGCACTCAGATCATTAATGTTGATTGATAGGATTGTTATGTGGGATGCTGTTCTGCTTATCACATTGGTTAGTACCTCATTGCATTGTTTGCCCTCTTGTGCTATTGTTTTATATGAGCTCTGAGCTTTAGCTTTGGCTGGTTTTACAGTTGTGGTTGTCTATTTTGCTGATCCATGTATAACGCAATTCTGAGTATTTCCTGCAGGGCAGGTCTGGTCTTGACAAATTCCCTCCATGTTTGCTTGTCTGGAAAAGTCTTTATTTCTCCTTCATATATGAAACTTAGTTTTTCAGGATATAAAATTCTAGGCTTGAAGTTGTACTGTTTAGGAAGCCTGAAGATGAGGCCCAATCCCTTCTGGCTTATAAGGTCTCCTTTGAAAAGTCTACAGTAGCAGGATAGGTTTTCCTTTGTAAGCTACCTGATGTTTCACCTCATGGTTCACAGGACTTCCTCTTTCATATTAACTTTGGCCACTATGATGACTATGTGTCTTGGTGATTGCCTCTTTGCAATGAATCTCCCAGGTGTTCATAAACACACTTGAAGAAATTTGTATAAATGAGGTTATTAAGCAGAGTTCGAACATAAAAACAAGGCAAAATCCCAGAGTTGTGGCCCTTATAAGGTGTGGCTCTTTTAAGAATCCTAGAGGAACATTGCAGTGGATTAAGGATGGCTGCAAATTCTTTGATACTGCCCCCATGGAGAGGTGAATGTCTATTTTCTCTCCTTTTGAATTTGGGCTGTATCGATTTGACCGAAAGAATATGATAGAAGTGATGCTTTGCCAGTCTGGACTTAGCAGTTGAGAGGACTGGCAGCTTTTGCCTTATTCTTCTGCAGTCTGGAGTTGTCATGTGAGAAGTCCGACTACCCTACTGGAGAGACTATTGAAAGAGGCTCTGAGACTACATGCAGAGGGGCCCAGCTTGGTCCAGCTTTGCAGTCATTCTTGCAGAGCCTCCAGGCAGTGAGTGAATCCCTCTTGGATCCTCTATGACTTAAGGAACCTGATTACCAGGCACAAGTGACCCTAGAAGACTTCACATGAGGAGAATTACTCAACAGAGCCTTACCAAAATTCTTGATTCCCCAAATTATGAGATAGTGTAAAATGTTTTTTATATTAAGTCATGAAGTTTTGGGGTGGTTTGTTTCACAACTGTAGATAATCAGAACTTTCAATGTTTTCTTTTCACTGGCTGTTAGAGATATAAGGTAGGGGAAGGGATTTTCTTGGTCCTGCTGTATTCTCTTTGCAGTTGCTGTGGCTTCATCCTTGAAGCTGGGGTGAGAAGACGTGTGCTTGCGGTCCTGTCTCTCAACTCAGAGAAGTTTCCTATAACAATTTCCTTTGTGGTTGAGCCTTCAGATAAGCCCACAAAAACCTACTAAACCTATACGCATTTTGAAGAATTGCTCTTTTTGCTCCACACAAACAAATATTTAAAACTTGACCTGTTTGGAAGCTAGAAATTGACTGGGTAGACAAAGTCTCATCCCTGTTACAGAGAAGTTGCAAAAGATAGAGCTCAGCCATCTCACTTACAATCAAACCTGCAAAAAGAGATTGATGATTGAAGTGGTTGTGGGGAGGAGAATGGTGGAGGTTGTGAATACCTGTCCTCGCAACTGGCTCAATTCCATCCCAGATTCTGGAGGCAATCATGGAGGAAATAAAATGGTTAAAGGAATAGATGTCAGTTGGGTTTTTTGCTTGGGCCTATTAGGATTCTGGTCACCAACTTTTAACTACCTATGGCTCAATTTCCTGTGCCAAGTTATTATCTAGTATCCTGATTCCCCAAAGATCAAATCTCTGACACTTGCTGCCTTACATCTCTGATTGTTATCTCCTGTCGGTCTAGGGCATCTATAGTTCTGTTACTTAGAACTCTGGAGACTGCTTGACCTACCTCTACTCAGAACAACATCTGAGTTTTACATCACATTTTTACTTTCCCCTATTATCTCTGTGCTCTATTACCCTCTCCAATTATTACCATCACCTCCCACTCCACACCTCAAGGGAAAATCTCCAGCTGGCCCTACTTCACAGTGTTTCAAATGCTCATGCTTGACTTTGTTCCCAGAATCCTACCCTTCATATATTAGTTAGGGTTATTTCAGTTGTAAGAATCACTTACACAACTAAATCTTGTTTAATATAAAGAGGGGAGAGGGTTATGGTTTCTTGGTATCCAAAAGAAGGAATGGGGATGTTTTCTAGGGCAACTGGATTTGAAGAGTGATTCACAGGATTGTCTCCTGATCTCTGGCATCTGCTTCTCTCTTTCCTTTATTCTATAAATGTGTCAGGAAACAAAGCAACAGAGTTTGGGGCTTATTTTTTTTCTTTAGTGGAAAACCACATGCTCAAACTAAAGTAATCATTATAGGGTAAAGCACCAAGGTTGCTTTAGTCTGGGCAGCTTGTCCAGCCTTATGACCAGGCAGGGATCTGTTACCAAACAGGGGCTTCTCATGAACAAGGCCTCAAAGGCACTGGGTATGAGGCAAGGAGATGTCCTAATTTGTATCTGCAACTCCTGCCGATCCTCTGTGTCACCTGGGGTTATTTGTCCAGGAGTGATCTGAGGAGGTACAGGTGAGAGAGATTGTGGAGTGCTGAGGAATGAACACAGGTAACAAGGAACAGAGTGATGCAGGAGTTTCCCATCTGCACAGATGTCTGAGCCTGGAGCAATGGAGCAAAGAGGAAGAACAGTGTGGACCCTCATCAGAGAGCTCCAGATCTTGATCATTGCTATGATCTGAATGTTTGTGTCTCCTCTGATTTTATGAGTTGAAATCTTAACCCTTAAGGTGATTGCATTAGGAGATAGAGCCTTTTGGGAGGTGATTGGGGACTAGTCCAAATTAGGTACTACTCTGAGTGGAATCACTGCCCTCAAAAAAGAGGCCCCCCGAAGACTCCTTTGCCCCTTTCTGCCACGTGAGGACATGGGGAGAAGGCACCATCTATGGACCAGGCAATGGACCCTCACCAGACACCAAATCTGCCAATGCCATGATCTTGGACTTCCTAGATTCTAAAACTGTGAGAAATATATTTCTGTTATAGTTTACGGTATTTTCTTACAGCAATACCAATGGACTAAGATAACCCTATGGCTATTTACAGAGATTTGTTGAGAAAGAAACATCAAAAATAAGTATTTGAGGCTAGGGCAAAATTGGGGTTGAGCTGTTTTTTGCTGGTACTACAACAGTTATTTCCTGCAGGTAATTCTGTTTTATTTGAATTGTGTTCGCTTACTTATGTTTTACCCCGAGGATAATATCTGGGCTCCAATCAAGCTGTTAACAGGAAAAAAAGGACCCTGACCTGGAAGAGAGTATAAATGAAGTTGAATATATATTTTTTCTGCCAACAGTATCTAAAGAGATAAGAAGTTATTTTAAAATAACTGTGTGAAATGATGAAAGGAAGGCAAACAGTTAAAAAATATTCTCTTCTTATAAGAATGAAATTAAATATTTTGAATGGATGGCCTAATTACCTTATTTAAGAATACTTTTTTAAGTAATAACATAAAATGAACATATTTAAGTCAATTGGGAGCTGAGAAGTTGCAAAAATGGTTTTAAAAAACAAAAACAAAGATATTGCAGTTTGTAATGAATTAGAATATTTCTATCTCCTTTGTTGGATAATTTGCATATTGCATTACTTACTTGATTGTCTAACATATCCTTGCCATTCTATTGACTAAAGTTTAAACGTCTTTACTGATAAGATGATTGATTTTAGAAATCACCTATTAAATCTTAGAATAGTATTATGTTTGCACAATATTAAGACAAATATTTAGATCTTACTTTGCTAACAAATTATTCTAAAACTGAAGTGATTTTTCTATTTCATAATTTAATTTTGATTCTAAATCAAGTAAACAAAGTTTGAGATTTGAGATGAGTGAATATTCTTTCTCTGATAGTATATTTATCTTTACAGAAGATAAGACACTGTAATTAGATGTTTCTCATAAAACCTCGCCTGGTGTTTATTGAGCACTCCTATACTTAAAACAAATTGAATTTCCACACAGTGCACTCATCCATATTAGACCTCATGTCTGGGCTTAATGTTCAGAAAACATGGACATTACACTAAGACAGCAAGAGTGTGTAGATTTTACTAATTTTCTGATTTTCAATTGGAAAGCTTAGTTCAAATTGGCTGAAATGTGGAAATTGCCACACAGGGAAAAGTGACATAAAGGATACCATGAACATGTTTAAAATGGACACAACAGTGAGTTCCTGAGTCACATCTAGAATTCAGCTTATTAGAATGTAGATTGGACCAGAGAAAAATCATTGAAAACAGCAATTCTCAATGGACGAGGAACTCACAAATCAGTCAGCCTGAAGGAGGCTGTTCTATCTTCCCCGAGGATAATCTCTTTATCATTGTGTCCCCACATCACTTATTACACTATAATTTCTGTGCTGATGCTTTGTAAATTGTTGACATATCTGTCTGTTGGCCACTATGGGTGAGGACTTCTATCCACAGAGTCAAACAAGTCAATACCTAGTAGATATTCTCTAAATATTGAATATTTCTATGTTTCAATTAAACTGAGCTTATGCTTTTCCATGCACCTTCAACATTTTATAATAAAGGTAATTGAGCCCACCTATTTCTAATCAGGTAATGTCTTATAGGTTTTATCTTTAGTGAGTTTTAACATATCACTTTTGATCAAATAGAATGATTGAGGAAGTGTCTTTTGTGTGACTGTTTAATTTCATGGTGCCAATGACCAGACCATCATTATTTTAGTTGGGATACCATAGTATCTTCCAGCTATAAATGAGTGGCTTCCATTCTAGAGACAAGAGGAGCTCAGAGGGTGAGGACAGGACGGAGAGCATGTGTTTAATGAGACTGTGAATCTGGAATGTGGCTTTGGGAGAAGCCATCAGCCTCCAGCCCCTTTCCACTCAGGCCTCCACCTACTTCTTCTACAAGACTTATCTGGGCTTAGACCAGTCATCTGTAGACCAAGAGCTTATTTTGTTTGGCCCCCCAAATGTCTCTTTCTCCCCAGAGGCTTACTTTGTGTGAAATCCATGAGTAAAATTGGCTGAGAATTTTTACCCTAGAAGACCATGAGACACAGGGGGGCTAGACTGAAAAGGAGTGACTAGAATTGAGAAAATCCTCTTGATGAGAAAAGAAATCAGAATATTTTACCCCAAAATATATTTCTTTGGCGTATTTTAAGGTGGCTGTCATAGGTCCAGAAAACAGAAGTAACTGCGAAGCTGTCTTTGTGGAGAGAATCTGTAGAGAATCTCCACCAATGCAACCCGCCAATCTAGGAAAGAGTCGCTGAGAGTCTGACACTAAAATTCTGAAAAAAAAAAAATTACCATCTATTGATTCTCTCTGATAGCTGCCACTGGTGAGGCTTTATCTACATAACAAGACCACCTTTGCTAGTCAAGCTTCTTCTTTTCTCACTCGCATAACCTGCTACTAAAACTTGTTTTGAAACAATCCAAGTCCCTATTGCTTATAAACTTCTATACCTCATTGGAGGATTGAGCCTTCATTTTGAAGGCTCCTATGTATGCACATTAAATAAATTTGTATGCCCTTTTCTCCTATTAATCAATCTGCTTCCGGTCAGTGATTTTTCAGCAAACCTTTAGGGGACCAAGGGCCTACAGTGAACATGATGGAATGGAAAGAAAAGCAAACTTTGAGACTGGAAACCCATTCTCAAGATGCATAGAAAACTGTGGAAACTGAGAACTGTGTAGAAAAGAGTCCTGCTTATTGCTGGCCAAAATGTTAGTTTGCTGTTAATGTACACAGTATGGGCATAACTTAATATCTTATTGGAAAATTTGTAAGTTTTCTTCAACCATATTATCTTCTTTAACAAATATTTCCTAAGTTGATTGTCACTCTGTTATTAACTTGGACGAGAGCTACCCACTGGTATGTAAGATTGCATGATCCAAAGTACTGGCCTCAGAGGAACACACTCTGGTTGTCACCAGGGCAGTTACACTATAGGTGTGTTCTCTCACCTAAAAAGATAATAATGGGTTGCTAACATTTTGGTGTTCTCCAGGTGGCAGAATAAAAGTGCAGCTGCTATATTACAGTCATAATGATAATAGCAATTATTGTTTTTGGTAACAGCAGGAATCTCGAAAGCTAAGAGAACTTTACAAATGGAATTTAGTGGAAACTAAAGTTGCTGGAAGAAAAATCAAGCACATTATTATTTGTCTCCCATTTAATCCTCCTCTGGAGGGAGCAGAGAGGCAGAAATTGTAAGTCAAACCTTTATATCAACAGCAGTTATACAGGAAGTACATCAAATGACTTTCTTTCCTTTCCTGTAAGCTACAAATTAGAGTTAAATGTTTTGGACTTTTTATCCCTTCAAAGAACCAGGCCCACTATTGCCTACTAAGAACCTTTGGAGTCCACAGCTTTGCAGAAGAGATTAGCTTAAAAGAAAACATTCTTATCTGGCCTTAGGGAGACTTTCAGCTTTGCTTCAAGTCATGTGTTTTTTTTTTTTTCCCCTCCCTAAAAGAAAAAAAAAATCGCAAAAGGCAGAAAAACAGATACTTAGAAGATCAAATGCATCACTAGAGTCATTCAGGTGCATATTTCCTGTAGGATCCTGTGTTAGCTTGTGGTATAGCTGGTAGGAAAGACATTGAACAGGAGTTCTGGAGGTGATTAGTATCATGAGTGTGGGATCCGGTGAGGCATATTGTGGAGGAAGCTATTCTAGTCCATAAAAAATTCACTGATGAAATCATATGGAAAGAGAGACCTGTGTGATGAGTAGGAGTTAATGTTCCAAAGAGAAGAACAAACATGTGAAATATCTAGGCAGAGAAATGGAAAGAAACTCATATGGGCAGAATGTGTAGAGTGAGGGGAAGAGAGATGAGAAAACTGCTTGGAGGGGCAAGCAGGCCTTAAAGGGACTTTGAAGACATTTTAAATGTTTTGGACTTTGTTCTGTGCATGGTAATATAAAATGAATGAGAGTTTTGCTTAGAGAAATATTGAGCAGATTTACACTTTGAAAATATCATTGTAACTTAATAATTGATGCAAGCAATGACCATCAACGGATGCTGTGATGGTTTTATATGTCATCTTGGCTAGGCTATGATGACCAGTGGTTTGGTCAACTAGTCTAAATGCTGCTATGAAGATTTTTAAAAAGATGTGATTAATGTTTGAAATAGTAGAGTTTGAGTAAAGCAGATTATCCTCCATATTATAGGTAAGCATCATCAAATTAGTTGAAGGCCTTAAGAGCAAAGACTGAGACTTCCCAAAGAAGGAATTGTCCTCAAGACTGAAACATAGAAAACCTGCCTTAGTTTCCAACCTACTATCTTCCAGTATTTGTACTCAAGATCGCAACGTCAGCTGTTGCTTGAATTTCCATCCTCCTGGCCAACCCTATAGATTTCAAACTTGCTAGGCTAATTGTGGGAGCCACTTCTTTAAATCTCTCTCTTTCTCTCTCTGTATATAGATATAGATGGATCTGCCTACAAATTATTTTCAAATAGTACAAATAAAAATATGAATATATAAAAAGTCTATATAAACAGCATGAAATAAGACAAACAAAATGTTAACAATTGTGGAATGTAGGCAAAAAGTATATGCATGTTCATTATTCACTGTAAAAGTTCTTTGAAGATTTTCATAATGAAAGTTGGTCATAGAGAGTGTGAATACTATAGAACAGAGAGGAACAAAGACAGCAAGAGTAGATCTGGGGCAGCCAGTCAGGAGGTTTTTGCAATAGTTCAACTAAGATCTGGAGCATAAATGAAGAGGGTGTTGGAGGAGAGAATTTGGTGAATTTGATCACTATTTAGGTAACAGAATGGATTAAACAGAATAGATTAAAGATTATTGTTTGAAATTGTGCCTGGCACCTTGTAGGCACTCTATTGCTTTAGTGAATGAAAGATTGAAGGTGTAACATGGGATTAAAGAAAAGGGAGGAGTAAGGATGTCTTCCAAATTTTTTTTACTTGAGTAACTGAGTGCATAAGACCGTTAATTAAAATAAAAATAGAAAGGACAAATTTTAGAAGGAGAATGATATGGACAGGTTGAGTTTGAGGTTTCTTGTAGATCATCAAAATAAAGGCACAAGTTTGGCAGTTATATATAGATCTCAGGAACAAAGGATTTCAGAATTGTTGGCCAAGTAATTGAAGCAATTGGAGCAGAAAAAATAGTCCAGGAAGAATTTACAGAGTGAAAGCTAAAGGAAAACTGTCCAGGACAAAGTTCTGAAACACTCTAACACTTACTGTATGGGTAGTGAGGGGCAGCTAGCCAAGAAGACTGAGAATTAGTGACCAGAGGAGTTGGAGAAAAATCAAGAGAGAACATCAATAATGAAATCAAGGGAGGAGTATTTTAAGAAGAAGGTAGAAGTCAACAGTGTCAAATGCTATTGAAAGAGCAAGTAAGATGGGATTAAAAAGTGAATACAAAGACCTACAAGACTTTGGTTGTTGGCCCAAAAGAACAACTTTGGAAGAGTGGTAAGGGTACGGCAGACATGAGATTAGATTGGGCTGGAGAGTTGAATGAGCAGTGAGGAAACAAATGAGTGAGGCTAACTTCTTTGAGAACTTGGACTGTGAGAGGAGGAACATAGACTAGGAGTTGGAGGGAGGTATAGATAAAGGAGGGATTTATTTTTGAAGGTGGGAAACATTTGAGCGTATATAAATGCAAATTACAAAGAGTAAGCTATGAGGCAAATTGTGGTTGCAGAAGAGGAATGGAATAATGGATAGTGCAAGGTCTCCTAGAAGACTGGAGATGTTGGGTTACAGAGGAGAGACATGGAAGGCAGGCTGTGGATAGGAGAGACAGCTTTCCTAGTGCCACAAGAGGAATGGAAGAGAGCATGGATGCAGATGCAGATGCTTGTTTTTCATGTGAGCTCTAGAGCAGAAAAATCAGTGACTTTTTTGTCTGCTGGCTTTTATTTTATCTGAAAAGTAGGAGGCAAGGACATTTACCTCCTACTCACAATATAATGTGATGCAAGAAGTTGAAAGTTTATGGTGAGTATAAGTTTGAGTTAATCCTTGCAGAGGAGAGATTGTGCTGATGAGAACAGCACAGTGTTAAAGGGGCAGTGTTAAAGGTCTAGTGAAATGGGAGACTCCAAACCTAGAGTGAGATCACTATTTTCTTCTTAAATGGCTTTTTCTAGTTGTCTGGGTGAGGTACAGGGACAGCAGGTGGTTGGATTCATTCAAGTTTGAGGTTTTTCCCAACAGGATACAGTACATGGGAGTTTAGGACACTAAAAAGGATGGTTGATATGTTGGTCCTGAATTCTAAAAGGGGGGATTTGAAGACAAGAGGAGGCTAATAGATAGTGAGAAAATAGAGGTAACTGGTGAAGTGACAAGTTGAATAATAAGTTGTAAAAAGAGGAGGCTGTGGTCACAGAGAGTGTCCATAGATAAATTATCTTAACCATGTTGTGGGCCTTCAAGATTTTATTGGTGAAAGGAAAGCACAGACTGAAAAAATTTCCAGTGTTCTTTCTAGGTCTGACAACTTATGTTTCTGAGTCTCTGGAGGAAGGTGAAGGACTTGGAGGATGGATCCTATTAGGCATCGAAAGTGTATAAAGTCCACAGGATACTGTCAAATTGCAGGGTCAGGAATGACAGATTTTGAATGACTGTGTTTCCAGGTATCACCTGTAGGGGGATGAAATGAATGGATGGACACCTGTGAAAATCACTCCATATCCAAAGTGCTCATCGGTCCTATTCCCATGTGAGCAAGGATAGAAGGAAATAGAAATCAAACTTTATCTTGCAGTTTTATCTATGGCTGATCTTGCAACTGTCAAAGCTTTAGAGTCACATTTAAGTTTTGTTTTGTTTTCTTTTTCCAACTGGCAGGTGAATTTAAAATAGTTCCCTTTTAGGATTTCTTTTTAAATTTATTTATTTCAGAATATTATGGGGATACAAATGCTTTGGTTACATATATTGCCTTTGCGCCACCCAAGTCAGAGCTACAAGGGTGCCCAAGCCCCAGACATCATGCACTGTACCCATTAGGTGTGAATTTACCCATCCCCTCCTCCGCCTCCTACCTGCCTGATACCCTATGGATGTTACTTCCATATGTGTACGCAAGTGTTGATCAATTAGTGCCAATTTAATGGTGAGTACATGTGGTGCTTGTTTTTATACACAATTTTAGTAAAAGGGCTTGATCCTCTCAAACCTCTTTTTCGACTTCTGTGATGACATGACCGTGCCTGACATAAGGATGTTAGAAAACACACTTGGAATAGGGACATAGTGAAGAGAGGGACTGGGACCAAGACATGAAGGTGGCCGGTGCAGTGGAAAAGAGAAATGGTGAAATGGGGAATGATAAGTATTGATACTGACTGTGATTCCTAGAGGGGTTCAAGGGTCAATTTTTACTAATGCTAATGTGAATTACAACAATAATAATGACAATTTATTAAGTACTTACTATGTGTCAGGAATCATGCAAACTATTCATTACTTCATATAATTCTCAAGGTACTATTATTACTCCTGTTTTTTTTAAATTGTCATAAAATATACATAACATAAAATTTTCCATTTCAATCACTTGAAAGTAGCATTAAGTACATTAACATTATCAGGAACTATCATCACCATCCATCTGCAGAACTTTTTCATCTTTCCGAATTGAAACTCTGTGCCTATTAAACAATGACTCCCCATTCTTCCTCCTCTTTATTAACTCCTTTTTTAAAGAGGGGTAGCTAAAGCTTGAAGAAATTCAAGAATATTTTCAAAGGGCACAGAGCTGGTATGTGCCTTTACGTTTCAGAGCTGGCGTTTATGTGTCTGGAAGGGTTTAATTTGAAGTGAACATGGATTTACAGTCACATTTAAGTTTATGCCTTACATTCATGGATTCATTCAAGAAAGATTGTGCTGAGAATATAAGTAGGTCTGAGATCTGGAAACCAGAGTTCTTTTGAGAACAGTTAACATATCACTCTTAACATCCTGGCTAATGAGTTCACTACTGCACAGTGTTTCTCACTCATAATCAATGATTTGGGCTTTTATAAGTCTCTTTTACTTGCCAAGGAATAGCCTTTTGAAGTCCACCTGCGAACTTTCTTGATTTACCTTTCAAGCTAGAATGACTGGCTACAGAAGAATCTTGTAAAGCATATCACTTAACCAAAAACTATGCATTCCTTCAGAAATTACTAATGTAAACAATAATAACCTGATCATCTTTTTTTTTCATATTGAGGAGAGAAAATGAAAGAAAGCAATAAGCTGGGAACCTGTACTGCTTTTCTTTGTGATTTTATTTTGATTTTGCTTTTTATGCCTTTCTTTTTCCTCTCAACCTCTTTATTGTAAAGTCAAGCTTACCTACAGCCTGTACATACATCAGTTGGTAGCACACTTTAATATGTTGCTTGGAGACAGATGTTTGAAAACATAGGAGCATAATTTATACCTGATTCTGTTGCTAAGGAAACTGGGAAAACATTGGGATTTTCCTTTGAGAATCATGACCACAAACTGGAAAAAACCTTGTAAGAGTTTTAGAAGATGAAAAATATGTAAGACATGGTTTAATTGTATTTCTACATTGGCAAAGTTAGTATTTGTAAGCTTCTGCAGCCTTTTTCTGCCTGTGGTATAAATATTGCTTCATAAGTCTTTTTCAGTAAGTTTGATCACATTACATGCTATGTGGGGGTGGTCAGTATATTGAAATATAAACACAAACCACACTTGTGAAACATTTCATAAAACTGACTATAAATAAAACCATTAGTGCTTTAAGGAATAACATTTGAAGGATTTCAGTTCTACAGATCTTTGTTGTAAAATCAGAGCATAGGATTTGCAGGAGAAATTCTTTACTAATGTCAACTCTATAATAAAATAATCTCCAGGAAAAACAAACCAGAAGTTAATTTTCAGAATCTATTTTGTTTCTCTAGCTACAAGGAAACATTATGCCTGCCTGAGATTTCCTTGAATACAAATCTTGACAGGTTTCCTTAATATTATTGAAGTTGACAGTGTAAGTAGTAAGTTTAGTATAGCAAGAAAACCTCTACCTGTCCAGACTAGCTGATAGAACCTTTCAACATGTATAAATCATTGTGTGTTAAAATATAGCTATTCATGAAAGTGAGAATGTTCTCTTCCAGATGGTGTCTTTAACAAAGCTCAGTGTTCTTGTTATAGCTTGCCGTCTTCTAAAAATTGCTGTAGCCTGATTGTAGGAAGTACCTTGCCTCTATACACGGAGCCCAAAGGGTGCTAAAAAGGGAAATAGAACATATGGTAATAAACTCTCTGAAGCTTTGATGCTGGGTTGTAATCAGCAAGCAGGATGAGGGTGGCACTGGCAACCATGAACTCTCCCCCTAGGGCCTCATTAGCAAGGCCAACCATGCCATAGTGGAGGAAAACAGTATCACATACTTAAGGGAGATTGCAGCCGTTCAGAGAGAACCCTAGATTTTCTGTTGGCTGGAAGAAGGGTGAATTAGAAGAAAAGGAAATTTCCACAAGAAGTTGGACAAAAACCACTGCTTGAATGGCCCCTTTACCAAGAGTGTCTTTGTTCATCTCGAAATAATATTAATGATCTTATACAAGTTTATTTTGGCCAAATGTTGCATGTAAATCACTGACCACAAAGGATCTGGAGATTTATTCTTTGGCTATTCCTTGCTCTGACCGTATGGTGGTGGGAAATCATTCCTTGCTTCGATTTTCTCGTAGGTGGAATGGGGATGAGATTGTTGGACATTCGGAATGGCTGTGTCTGGCCAGAGTATTATCTAGGATCCTAAGATCTTCCTCCAAGGAAGGGCACTGAATCAGAGACATTTTTTTTCTGTAGAGATGAGAAGACCAAAGGGTGATTTTATAGATATTGCCAAACAGTTTCTGCATTTCATTTTAAATTTCAAAAAGCCACATTATATATGAGTTGTTCTGAAGGCCACATGTATCTCCACATACAGAGTACGTTCCAACACCTCCTATTCCTTCTACTTCTTCCTTTTACTCCTCCTCCCCATCTTAGTCTAACTTATTAGAGACAAATTTTCAAAATCCTTTGTGCTACATGCTAAAGATAGCTCATCAGAATAAAATATGAAAAGATTCAAGGCTGTGTAATATCCTCAGTTTTGTCAACTATTTTAGTCAAAGTAGCCTCTAGTTACCCATTCACTATCAAATTTACTTATCTGTTTGTGTCCAGGTTATTTTCTTTGATTTGTTTTTTAACCTTGAAGTTCATAACTGTGTGTTACCTCTTTGTCAAATTAAGTGTCACTTAATTTTGTGTCTTTCCTTTGATAACAATAACAACAGCCTTTATTAATCAAGTTATTTATTCTGTACTTGCTACAGTCTTTAAATACAGTATCACAATCAATTATCCAAATAAGGCTTTGGCTTATTTCTGGGCTTTCTATCCTGTTCCGTTGGTTGATGTGTACGTTTTTATGGTAGTAGTGCTTTGATTACAAGCATTTTAAATGTGATGCCTTCAGCTTTTTTTTCTGCTCAAGATTATTTTGGTAATTGGAGTCTTTTGTGGTTTCATATAAAAATTTAGGAATTATTTTTTCTTTTTCTGTGAAAAATGACATTAAAATTTTGAGAGGGATTGTATTGAATCTGTGGATCAATTTAGATAGTATGGACATTATTATGATATTAATTGTTCCAATCCATGAACATGGGAGACATCTTTCTATTTATTTAGGTTTCCTTTAATTTTTTTCATCAATGTTTTATAGTTTTCAGTATATAGATCTTCCACCTCCTTGATTAAATTTAAACCTAAATATTTATTTTTTCTATTGCTGTTGTAAATGGAATTATTTTCTTAATTTCCTTTGAATAGTTTGTTATTAGTACATAGAAATGCTACTTATTTTTGTATGTTGATTTTTTTATACTGCAACTTTACCTAATCTGTTTATCAGTTTTAACAGTCTTCTGGTAGACTCTTTATGGTTTTCCATATATAACATCATTTATGGTTAATTGATTTTTGACAAAGATGTCAAGAACACACAATGGGGAAAGGATAGCTTCTTAAATAAATGGATTTCAGCATGGATATCCACATGCTGAAGAATGAAACTGGATCTTTATCTCACATGATATACAAAATTCAACTAAAAATGGATTAAATACTTACATGTAAGATCTGAAACTGTAAAACTACTAGAAGAAAGCATAGGAGAAAAGCTCCATAACATTGGACTGGGCAACAACTTTTTGGATATAACCCCAAAAGTACAGGCAACAAAAACAAAGATAGAAAAATGAGATGGTATCAAACTAAAAAGTTTCTGCATAGCAAAGGAAACAACAAAGTGAAGAGACAACTCACAGAATGTGAAAAAATATGTATAAACCATACATCTGATAAGGGGTTAATATCCAAAATATGTAAGGAATTCAAACAACTCAATAGCAAGAAAACAAATAACCTAGTTTAAAATGGGCAAAGAAACTATATAGGCATTTCTCAAAAGAAAACATACAAATGGCTAACAGGTACATGAAAAACTACTCAGCATCACTAATCATTAGGGAAATGAAAATTAAAACCACAATGACATACCACCTCACACCTGCTAAAATGTTTTTTATCAAAAAGACAAAAGATAACAAATGTTGGCAAGGATGGCAGAGTAAAGGGAAATCTTTACGTTGTTGGTAGGGATGTAAATTAGGACAGCCATTAGGGAAAATTATATGGAAGTTCCCCAAAAAATTAAAAATAGAGCTACCATATGATTCAGTAGTCCCAATTCTGGATACTTATTCAGAGGAACTGAAATTATTATAATATGTTATAAAGATATCTGCACTCTCATGTTCATTGCAGCATTATTCACAGTAGTCAAGACATGGAATCAACCGAAGTGTCTATCAACAAATGAGTGGATAAAGAAAATGTGGTATATATACACAATATTGAGTTTTAAAAAAAGAAGGATATCCTATGATTTCTGGCAACATGAATGAACTGGGGGATATTATGCTAAGTGAAATAAACCAGGCACAGAAGGACAAATACTGCATGGTCTCACCTATATGTGGAATCTAAAAAAGTTGAACTCATAAAAGTAGAGAATAGAATGATGGTTACCAGAGACTGGGAGGAGGAGCAGTGGAGAGAGAGGAAATAGGGAGTTCTTGATCAAAGGGAACAAATTTTCACAGAGGAGAAATAAGTTTTAAGAACATTGCACAGCAGGATTACTATAGTCTAATAAGTTATTTTTAAAAATAACTACGAGATTAAATTTCAAATGTCTCACCATAAAAAAATGATAAGTAAGCAAGCCAATAGATATGTTAATTAACTTGATTGAATCACTCCACATTGTATACATATATCAAAACAAGACATTTATCCCATAAATTTATTCAATTATTATTTGTTAATTAAAAATAATATTGATTAAAACCCCAAGTCTTTGGGGTAATTATTACCACTCCTATTGTATAAATGAAGAAACTGAGGATCTAGAAGCTTAGTCAATTACCTTAAGTCATAGTTACAGCCTGTATTCTTAGACAGCTACTGACTTAGAAATTTGTGACCACTCCATCATATCAGGCTACCTTTCTTTCAGAGTATCTAGAAAGATTCTAAGATCTTAAGAAGGCTTGGTTGTAATTTTCCTGGAGGCAAAGGACCACTGACGCTCTTTCCAGATGTTTAAGTTCCTACTGTAAGTGCCAAATATTGAAGATATTGGTAGCCATAATATTGGCAGCAAAATATTGAGAAGAGCACAAAAAAGTAGTTGAGAAGAGACTTGGATTCTACCTTTATCTTTGTGGTTAATAAGGTGTAAGACTCCAAGCAAGTCACTAATCAGTCTGCTCTCCTATTTGTCTATAAAATGGCCAGTGAACTTTTTACAGACTGATTTCAGACTAATTCAAAAGAGGAGCAAAAACCTTTCATTAAGTTATGACATGGAGAAGTTGGATTTGTATAACATTTTGCATTTTTCAAATCCACCTAAAGCTTCATAACATCTCTTAACAACCCAGAAATGTCTTCTAGAGGAGATATGTATCCTGTATATCCACACTGAATGACTTTTTTGTCACTATAGTATGAGAATGGAGGTCGAATGGAGAGAAAAGGAACAAAAGCAAATGGTTTAAAATGCTTCTGGACCCCAAGGTCATAAGGCCCTTCTATTAAGGAGTCCTAGATCATCAGCCTGGGAGAGAAACAATGAAAGAGTAGAGAGAAGACTGCAAACTCACTGAAACTATTTTCTGGTATCAGTGCTTGAATTTTAGCTCCACCTCATGGTCTTACACACATATACTTTTAGCCCCATTTCCTGGCGGAATGAGGAATGTGATTATCAGTACTATTGATTCCGCAAAGAACAGTCACTCTTTCTGAAGAGCATGTGTTGGTAGGCACATCTCCCCTTATCAAGAGAGCTGCTGCTCCTTAAGCCCAGGCAAAGCTGGAGAGAACCCTCTACATTTTCAATCAGAGACCAATGGATGAAAAAGCAAAAAAAAAAAAAAGAATACACTACACTTTGTCTCAAACTGAGGACATGTCCCACATAAGATCTGCTGTGGGTTCTTCATGGACCTTTCTCTGCCACAGGCCATGATAGACCTCTTCTTTGGCAGGGATAAAGGTGAGCCTTCTACTACCACCTATTGGGGAACCAGTTGTCTTCCTCCTCCATGAATATGTAAGCTAGTCTGTTTCTGTCTTCTGGCTTGATCATTCCTCTTATCTATAGTTTCTTATTCTAATAAAATACCAATATCTTTCATGTTAGGTCTGTAAATTTGGTTTCTCACTTTTTGGAAGTCCCTTTAATGTACAGTTCTATAAACTGCCAAACTATATGATAAATACCTATTTATTGAATAAATGAATAAACTCTGAAGTTGCATCATGAGAAAACACTATAATTTCTCCTCATTTTTTCTGGGATATTTTACCAAACAAATAACTGAGCCTTTTGTTCAGGATCTTCTGAGACTACAAGACAGGCAAGTTTTACAGCATTACCTGCCAAGGTGCGATATGGAGCAGAGAAGTTTACTCTCCTATGTACAGACCAATGTAGTTAACTCCCCACTGGATGTCTTCACTTGTGTATCCAAGAAAAACATCTGAAACTTAGTATGTGCCATAATTTCTTGATTTTCTATCTAGTATCAGATATTTCTGTATTCTGCACATCTAGGTTATGGGCAAATGTGTTTTCTCAGTTACTGTAGCCAAAAACCTTCTGCCATACTTGACTCCTCTGTTTCTTTCACACCCTGCAACCTAAATCTATCAACAAATCGTGTGATCTCTACCTTCAAAAAATATCCAGAAATTGACCACTTATTACCATCTCCATTGTCAAATCACCATTGTCTCTCACCAGGATTATTTCAATAGTCTTTTAAACTGGATCCTTGCTTCCAACCCTGCTCCTTTATGATCTAGTTTCAATAGCTGTCAGAGGTCCTGTTAAGATATGTCAGGTCATATCATTTTCTGGACAAAACCTTCTAATGGCTTCCCAACTCACTTGGAATAAAAGCCAAAGTCTTCATAATCTGGCTTTCCTATAACTTCTAAGAACTTATCTCCTGCAACTTCATGCCCTTTTCACTCTGCTTTAGCCATGCTAGCCTCCTTGCTGTTCTTTGAACATGCATGATACATTTCACAGTGCTCTTGTCCAACCATCCATTGGCTGGCTCCCTCATCTTCAGATCTTTTTGCAAATGTTTTCTTTTCAATTGGACTTCTTTGGACTATTCTATTCCATACTGCATCTGAGCCCCACTTCCCACCTACACACACATCTTGTTGAGAATTCCTGTTTAATTTTTCTCATAGCATGTGTTATGAAATCAACTCAGTTTGAGTTGTGTCCCTAAAAAGAATATGTTGAAGTCTTAACTTGAGGTACCTTGAATGTTATCTTATTTGGAAATAGGGTCTTTGTAGTTTTGATTGAGTTAAGATGAGATTATTAGAGTGGACCCTAATCCAACATGAACTGCATCTTTTTGAGAAGAGAGAAATACCAGGAAAAGACAGAGACAGGGAGAACATATATGATGAGAGAAGCAGAGATTTGAGTGATGCAGGGACAAACCAAGGAATGCCAAGGGTGGACAGTCACTACCAGAAGCTATGAAATGGCAAGTAAGGATTCTATCTCTCTATTCTAGAGGGACCATGGATCTGCTGACACCTTGATTTCAGACTTCTAGCTTCCACATTTAGAGAAAATATGACGCTACCACATAGGAAGTCATCTATTTGGACTCTAACTAATGCTGATCATGTGCCTAGACCAGGTGGTGAAGGGGATTAGGCAAGTGTCTATGTACTAGATGAAGAAAATACAGATGGATCACTTGGACTTCTACCACAGAGAATTCATGAGTTATGAATATGTCTTTTCAAAAATTTAATCATCTTTATTTCTTCCTCATACTGTCAGTTTTAATAGCTTTTAATTTTTTTCACAGTAGTCAAAGGGTCTCAATAACACTATGCCTCAAAGGAAAATGTCTTAACTTTTGTAACACAATATTCTATGCAATATTGAATTCTGATGCTAAATATGATAGAAAAGCAATCTACATTGTACAGATCATTCTTTAGAATGCTTAGGAGCATTTAGAATGACACACACAAAAAATCTCCATCGCCCAGGAAATGCCCTATATCTTGCCCCCAGTCTGTTAATATAAATGGAAAATGTTAAAAGAAGAAAAATTAAGGAACTGAAATGTAAGAAAATGAGTATTCCTAGGGCAATATAGTGTAATGGTTTGAAGAATAGACTTTGCAGTTAGACAGAACTGAATTTGAATTCCAGTTCCAAAACTTAGTAGCTGTGAATGGTCACTAATTACTAATCCTAGATTTCCTAGGAATAATACCTACCTCAAAGTGTTGTTGTGGGTTGTTAATACATTAAACATGGAAAGTAGTTCAATGCTCAGCAAATGGTACCGGTTGTTGTTATGTCAGCCAATGTGATTGCCACTTGTGAGATTTATTTTAACATATTGTGAAAGAACATCTAGTCAGAGAAAGACTCAGCTCATTGCTGTAGAGCTGCTCAGAACCTCCTTTCACCCAATGATCTGAGTGTGCTTGTTGACAGTAACTGTTATTGTGAGGAAGGAATCATTCATAGCCTTTCTGATTAACTACTGTATCACTTTCCGTTATTATCCTTTTCATCTTACTTGACTATAAATATATAATCTAAAGTTCATTTCACTTGAAATAGCTCCTTTGATGATGATATTTTTAAAGTGTTTTTCAGACATTCATTAATTAGGCAGATCCACCCATTTTTCTAGAGATGATCACTAAAAAACTTAGTTTTGGGGAATAGAAAATTCCCCCTGATTTCCTAGAGGAGACAAAGAGGCAGCTTCACAAATTAAAAAGCATCATGTAGAGGGGGAGAAAGGTTATTCCAGGGGTTTAACTTATTACTGTTGCCTTACTGATTTTGTTTCTTTGAAAGTTCCCTTGTAAAACTTTTGCCAAATGCCTGAATGACCACCGTCCATAATGTAACAATTAGTCCCTCCTGGAACCTTAGTTTCCCTATTTTAATTGTCTTTCTCTTCGAGACTTGGTATCATGAATCCTGATTCCCCAACATTGCCTTCACCTCTCTTATTTCATATTATACCAAGGCAAACTGTTATCTAGCTGAGCATTCAATTTTCCCTTTAACCAGTAGGACTGGCTATTTGATAACTGTAAGTTTGAAACTACTTGACTAAAGGAAAATATCAACTTGTAAATTAACCAGGAACTAGGTTAGATCTGAGCTTCAGCTGGCAATCTGAACAGGGAGTTTGGCTGTCAACAAATGAGGCATGTTTTAATTCAGAATTTTTGTAACATCATGACAACACATAATGATAATGTGGGTCTTGGAGATTGTACACTAGGTGCTTAGTCAGGCTGTCCTAAAAGGGGACTCTTATCAGAATCTGACCTTTGCCATCTGGAAAATGCTGAGAAAGAAAATGTGCTGTGATCCTTGGCTTGCACCATGGTTTAGAAACCATATTCTTTGAAATTGCAAAAATACTAATATTTCTTCAGAAATATTTATTTTTAGAAAAGAAGTGTGAAATCATTGCTGTGCCCTCGGCAGGGAATCTACACTCCAAAATTGTGTGTCATGCTTCTCACTTTAAATCTCTACTCAAATGCTCCTTCCTTTGTGGCATATAGTATAA
The DNA here is from genome assembly GCA_963575035.1 of Avahi laniger. Taxonomy (NCBI): domain Eukaryota; kingdom Metazoa; phylum Chordata; class Mammalia; order Primates; family Indriidae; genus Avahi; species Avahi laniger. The sequence continues at coordinate 43,598 of CAUYSK010009273.1, forward strand.
CCTTGTCACTGCATTTTATATATTTTTATATATAAAAAATATATCCGTTGGAGGTTCACTGGAGGTCAGCTAACCTCCTGGGCTGCAGGCTTCAGAGGCAACAGCCCTCAAGCTCTTGTCCAAGGCTCAGCTGATACCAAACGGGTTCCAATACCTCAAAGAGAGCAGAACACTGAGCAGCCTCAGGCAGCCCAGCTGAACTTGCTGCAGTCCAGTAGCTTCTAGCAACCAGACTAGAGCTTTGAGCATTTATTTTTCCTTTTTCTCACCAGTAGACCTTTGGAGGATGACTCAGGCATGGACTGACACGGAATGTTTGCCTTTTGTCCATTACCCACAAAAAAGCAGTTCCATTCTTCTTCTTCTTCTTCTTCTTCTTTTTTTTTTTTTTTTTTGATGATCAATTTTTCAAGACATGGTCAACAGAGTACCACTGGGTAATCTATTTAAGGACATTTAGAAAACTATTTGTAATCCATTATGATGGAAGCCTTTGTTGAAAAACTAAAAGAGTATTTTAAACCCAGTGCTTGGATTTTTAAACATATCCTCAAGTTTTGCTATGTAAAATGGATGAAATTAACAACAGGGAGCCCGGTCTAAATCATTGTTTTTTGTGGCTCTAAACTTGCTCCGTGTGGCTGCTGGCCCAGATACTGAGCTGAACCAAAAATATCATCATAAACTTCTTCTCTTTGGTATCATAAACTATAATGGCTAAAATAATAGCTCTGTTTGATGGTGGCCATCTCAGACTCTTATTCATCTCAAGTTGTAAAGGAGGCACATTAGAATTTGTGGTCCCATATTGACCTATTGAAACCTCGTGGATTGCTTTAAAAGCAAGTCAAAAAGTGATTTTTAGGTATGAGGCACTGTAAAGGGCAATTGAGGGTTCCAATTGCAGCTCTTTGCCCAGCACAGATTCATGATTATTAGTATTTTATTTGTATTTCTCAATTTCAACATGCTTCTATACACATTGTCTCATTTGATCCTCAAAAACATCTGTAAGATATTAATAGGTACCGTATCCATTTGAGGACCATTTAAAGTCACCCAGTAAGTGGAGGAGTTGGGACTAGAACCCAGATGTTTCAGTTATTTCACTCGAGTTTCTGTGATTGGTGGGATTTGACTTTCACAAGTAAAATCTGCTGCTGTCGAGTTCTAAAATCTAAGAGTTTGACCTAGCAAGTGCCCTTTCTCTCTATCCTATATGGTCACAGAACTCTGCAACTCCTGACATTTATACAAGAGGTATTCATCACACTACTCCATGTGGTAGGTTGTACAAGGAACAAGGACCACATCGAGAGCTTGTTACATTTACCCAAATTATTAGACATCCGTGACCAAAATAGGGATCTCTAAAAAGAAATAAAGATAAAAAAGTTCCACATTTTGCTTTAGGTTTAGAGAATGTCAGATAAACTTTAATTAAATTATAGCTGCTATATCAAACATCTGGGAAGTGACAGTAATTGTTTATTGTAAAATATAGGACCTAATTCTAAAAAGGAACTCTAAGAATTTTTTCTAACTCTTAGAAAAAAAATTAAGTTCTCTGTAAGTTCATTCAGCATCTGAAGTGATTAATAGAACTATCACTAGTTCCTACACTGTCCATATTACTTTTCTCCATTGTTTTATTAAGTCATAATTTACTTTGAGCAAAGTTCCTTTTTTCAGTGTTTAGTTCTGCAAATTTTGGCTGATGCATGCAGCTGTATAACTACCACCACAATCCAGAAATAGTACAGTCCCATCACTTCTCCAAATCTTATATCGTTCATGTTTTATGACTTTCTGCAATTGCCTAAAATATGTTTACAAACCAAGACATCCACGAACATAGAAGTTAAGTAAGTATATGCCAAATATATGTATATTTGGGCATTATTTGTCCTAAATTTACAGATCAGGATATTGAGATCCAGGAAGGTTGTTATGTTCTGAATATTTATATAACTCCCTCCCCCTATCCTAAATTCATATGTTGAAACCTGTTCCCCAATGTGATAGAATTAGCAGGTGGAGAGCCCTCATGAACATGATTAATGCCCTTATAAATGAGGCCACAGAGAGCTCCCCTTTCCCTTCTGCTACATGAGGATACAGTGAGAAGGTGCCATCTATGAACCAAAAAGTGAGCTCTCCCCATAATCTGCCATGCCATGATCTTGGACTTTCCAGCCTTTGTGACTTTCAGAAATAAATTTCTGTTGTTTATAAGCCACCCAGTCTATGGTATTTTGTTGTAGCAGCCTGAACAGAATAAGACAGAGGTAAATAATTTGCCTAAGTGGTAGAGCCAGGATTGAAACCATGTCTGTCAGACTATCCAACTATTACCACTACCCTGTTTATCTAGGACACACACTGCTGAGGTCTGGATATGTAACCCTAAAGAATATCATAATTTATGTAGCTTTCTGGAGCTAAGAAAGACTCTCAGCCAGGAAAGTAGGACCTGCTGGAGACAGACTACAGCTCCCTGGTTATAAAACAAAGGTGTTGCTTTTCTTTTTCTTTAACAACACGAGCACTTCATCATCGATGTTTTTTTACTTCACCCTGTGTGAGACTTTCCCTCTATATGAATACTGCTCTGATCTTACAGCAGAAATTTGTTAGAGCAACAGTCCCTAACATTTTTGGCACCAGGGACCACTTTCATGGAAGACAATTTTTCCACAGTCCAGGGTGGGGGTGGTTATGGGATGATTCAAGTGCATTACATTTATTGTGCACTTTATTTCTATTATTACATTATAATATATGATGAAATAATTATGTAACTCACCGTAATGCAGACTCTAATGTCTCTATTGATCTGACAGGAGCTCAGGCGGTCATGCTAGCAATGGGGAGTGGCTGTAAATACAGATGAAACTTCCTTCGCTCACCTGCTGCTCACCTCCTGTTGTGCAGCCCAGTTCCTAACAGGCCAGGGACTGGTACCGATCTGCAGCCTGAGGGTTGAGGCCTGCAGTGTTAGAGAACAGAATTTACAAAACTGTGCTGTACTTGTAGAAATGATTAATTTCACAATTCTGTGATTCTAGCTGGAATTTGATCATAAAGGATGCCTAGTTTTATCAATGGGCAAGCTATTCTGGATTAAAACCCCACAGGGAACAAGGGCATGATTAATCAGACAACTAAATTTTGCTTCTTATAGCATCGTCCAACTGTGTGTATAGCAAGCATTATTATATTTTAACATGCTGGAAATACTCGTCTTGAATGAATGTTAGTTAATAAAAATTCCCTTTTAAAGGATTGCTACTGGGGGATCTGCTCTTGTTTTCCAAAGCTGCAGAGACATGCTGAGAATTCAAAAAATATATACACTGCACAATACTTAATAAAATGCTATAAAGTGCTAAAGAAGCACAGTCCCTTGCCCATTAAAAAATGCAGTAGATTTTTCTGAAAATTGGATTTAATATGTGTGTTTTTTCTTCTTAGAACCATATATTACTTAAATATTTTCATTAGATCCATAATAGATTGACATGATAAAAATAATTAAGTGAAAAATTATAGTTACCCATTGAATATTAATAGAAAAAGGAGATAGGGATATTTATAATAAAAGTAAAATTCGAAGGAATTCAAACTCATTCCATTTGCAATTAAAGCACATATTTAAGTCACTGGGTTATTCAAGCCTTGGCATACTAGTTGAGCTAATTTACAGGTATTTAATTAACTCCATAGGGTAAAGTCCCCTGTTGTTGCTTTGTGAATATAATATCGATATTGATAATTATAAAAGTAATTTAAAATACTAAAGAAGCCCTAAGTGAATATAGTAAAATCCATTCTCTCTTAGATCCTAAATGGTCCCTATCAGGTTGCAAAAATTGTCATAATATTCAGCAAGTGCTTTACTGAGAAATTTCAATGGTGGGGGACATGGATGGAGAGGGAGGAAAGGAAAATGAAGCAAGATTTCTTTCTTCTGTTGTTTCCTTTGTTGGTGAGTGGCAGTGTGTGTTTGTGTGTTGGGGGGCATCTACAGCATGTCCTGTTTACATTTTTTAGTCTTAGCTGAAAGTCACATAGGACCCGCAACAGGAAATGTCATATTCTTTAAAAGATACAGACCACTGACAAATCAGTCAGCCTCTCAATTAATAATACATTTTTCAATGTATTTTTTTAAACTTCTCTCATTTTCCCCACTCTCTACATAGGCACTTTTTCCCCCTATAAATTTAAAGGACATTACATTCCTTTTCCCCTTCCTTTTTCTTTAGAACTAAGTTGATTCCGGAGTTCTCCCAGAATCAGCCTAGATAAGCTACAGTACTGAAAGGATTATGAAAATGTTTGTGTATTCTCAACATCAAAGAATAGCATTGTTGAGTGTAGGGGGCAGAACTCTCCTGATAAAGAATCTGTTAAACTCTAACTTCATATAGGAAATAATAGAAATGTAAAAGGAGGTATTAACTGATCATATTTACTGAGCACTAATGGATAGAGCACAGTGTCTGCCTGTGCAATTTGCTGTAAGCTTCATTCTGCCTGTCTTTGAAGAGCAGGGTGCAAAGTGTTCATTTTTTGCATTGTCTTGAATTGAAGGCTGAAATGGCTAAAAAAAAGTTATAGAGAAGTTGCCAGTAAATGTATAAAAATTTGCTCCATATATATGCAAATAATTAAGAATATTTTTGCTTATCTTAAAAGTTTCCTAGAAAGTATTACTTATAACTTTCAAAAAAGTAGAGTTTTAATTAATAAAAAGTACCAGCCGTCATGTTTCAGTAAGTGTTAAAGAAAGAACTTGTTAAAAGAATAAGGAAGAATTTATTCAAGACTATTGTAATAGGGATATTGCAATATGGATGGAGATTTGGCTCAACTCTGAATACAGCAAAGACAGCTGGGGATTTTTAACCAATAGGCAGAATAAAGAATGAAGAATTACTAAGAGATTACATCAAGGGTGGGGGCATTCTTGCTAAACTGACTTAGCAGAATTTTTGTCAAAAAGACATTTCTCTATATTTGTAATTGAGGTATAATTTGCATACTGTGAAATACACAGATCTTCAGCATACAGTTTGATAAACTTTGACGAATGTGTACATTTTGACTATGATATAACCATCACTCAAATCAAGATATAGAATATTTCCATTATCTTAGACAGCATTCTCATATCTTTTTATAGTTAATCTCCCTCCAAGGTAACTGTTCTCATTTTTTTTTTCTTAGTGGTTGGAATTATTATGGCTATTTTTAAAACCACATTTCACTTTCATTTATTTATTTTTTAATTTTTTCTTTATTTCAATATATTATGGGGGTACAAATGTTTAGGTTATGGGAGGGGGAAGACGGGATGGGTATATACACACCTAATGGGAGTGGTGCGCACTGTCTGGAGGATCGACACACTTGAAACTCTGACTTGGGTACGGCAAAGGCAATATATGTTCTGATTTTTCGCCTTTAATATTATTTACTCTACCTGAAACTTTGTACCCTTTGACCAACTCTTCCCCATTTGTCCCCCAGCCCCCAGTCCCTGGCAACCACCATTCTACTCTCTGCTTCTATGAGTTCTACATATTTATATTTCACATATAAGTAAGATCATGTGGTATTTGTCTTTCCGTGCCTGGCTTATTTCACTAATCCGTGCATCCATGTTGTTGCAAATGGCAGGGATTACTTCTTTTATAAGGCTGAATAGTATTCCAGTGTATATATACCACATCTTCTTTATCCATTCATCCATTAATGTGCACTTAAGTTGGTTCTGTATCTTGACTATTGTAAATAATGCTAAAATGAACACAGGAGTGCAAATATCTCTTTGACATACTGATTCCATACCCTTTGGACACATACCCAGTAGTGGGATTGCTGGATAATATGGTAGTTCTATTTTTTTTTATCCCCACTACCACAAATTATGCAGTCGAGTTTCCCATATTTGGGAAAATCGCAGGGGTCAGCATATCCGGAGTGCAGTGTATAAGCCTCACCCTAGGAAAACCACCTTCGTGGTATCTCCCCTGCCAGGTAAGTATGGTAGTTCTACTTTTAACTGTTAGAGAAAGCTCCATACTGTTTTCTATAATGTCTGTACTAATTTATATTCCCACCAACAGTGTGTAAGGGTCCCTTTTCTCTGCATCCTTTTTGTCTTTTTGATAATAGTTATTTTAACAGGTGTGAGGTGTGAGATGGTATCTCATAATTTTAATTTGCATTTCTATGGTGATTAGTGATGTTGAGAATTTTTCATATACCTGTTGGCCATTTGCATGTCTTCTGTTGAGGAATGTCTATTCAGGTCTTTTGCACATTTTAACTGGATTATTTGTTTACCTGCTATTGATTATTTGAGTCCCTTATATATTTTTGATATTAACCCTTTAAAAGATGTAAGGTTTGCAAATATTTTCTCCCACTCTGTAGGTCATCTCTTCACTTTGTTAATTGTTTCCTTTGCTGTGCAGAAGTTCTTTAGTTTGATGCAATCCCATTTATCTATTTTTGCTTTTGTTGTCTGTGCTTTGGTAGTCATATCTGAAAAAAATCATTGTCCAGACTGATGTCAAAAAACTTTCCCCCCTATGTATTCTTCAGGTAGTTTTACAGTTTCAGATCTTACATTTAAGTCTTTAATCCATTTTGATTTGTTTTTTGTATGTGATGTGAGATAAGGTTCCAATTTCATGCTTTTGCATGTGGATATCCAGTTTTCCCAACACTACTTATTGAAGAGACTATGTTTTATCCATTGTATATTCTTGGCACCTTTGCCAAATATCATTTGACCATAAATTCATAGTTCATTTCTGGGATCTTTATTCTGTTCCATTGGTCTGTAGGTTTGTTTTTAAGCCAGTACTATGCTGTTTTGATTACTATGGCTTTGTAGTGTATTTCAAAATCAGGTGGTATGATGCCTCCAGCTTTGCTTTTTTTTCTTTTCTCAGGATTGCTTTGGCTATTGACTGTTCTGATTTTTATCATTAAATTTTGGTTTGTTTCTTAACTTCATTAGTTAATTGCTGCTACATTTTAAAAAAACTCAGAAATTAGTAATTTAAAATGACTATTTGGTTCACAAATAAATGGACCAGCAGTTTAGTCTGGACTCATTTGTGTGGTTCTTCTTGTTTCAGCTGGGCTTACACATGTATTTGTGATTAGCTGCAGCTCTAGGATGGTCTTTGCTATGACGTTTCATCTCTGCTTGATGTATCTTGAGATTTCTCACATGATGTCCGAGTATGATTCGAAGACAGAGTTGGGTGTATGAATGATCTGCTCTGAGAATTGGTACACTATTACTTTCACTCCATTCTATTGATAAAAGTCCCATTCCAGCCCAGATTAAAGGGGGTGGATAATTGACCACCTCTTGATAGATGGTGGGATAAAATATTGCAAAGGGCACAGATATAAGGAGTTATATTGCCATTTTTGCACTATTGTCTGTATATAAAGGGAATCATAGAACATGTGCTCTTTGTGTCTTCTGGTTTTTTTTCTCTCAACATAAAGTTCTTGAGAGTTATCTATATTATTAAGTCAATCATTAGTTTGTTCATTTTAGTTGAGGAGTAGTATTCCTTTGGATGAATAGACCCAGGCATATTTATTTATTCTCCTGTTGGTGGAAAGTTGCATTGTTGCAGTTTAGGAATTGTGTTAGTTTCCTAGGGCCACAAACTGAGCAGCTTAAAACCACAAAAATATTATCTCATGGCTCTCGCAGCCAAAAGTCTGAAATCAAGGTGTGTTGGCAGGGCCATGCTCTCTTCGTCAGCTTTAGGAGAGAATCTTCCTTGCCTCTTCTAACTTCTGGTGTTCGCCAGTGATATTTGGCATTTCTTGGCTTGTAGGCATATCATTACTCCAGTTGCATGATTATCTTCTCCCTGTGGGTCTTCATATCATCTTTACTCTGCGCATGTTCAAATTTCTCCTTTTATAATGACACCGGTCATATTAAATTAGGGCCTGTCCTAATGACCTCATTGCTACTTGATTATCTCTGTACTGACCCTACTTCCAAGGAAAGTCACATTCTATGGTACCAGGGGTTAGGACTTTAACATATATTTTTGGGAGGACACAATTTGACCCATAACAGGGATACTATGGATAAAGTTGGTACAAACATGCTTGTATAATTCTCTTTGTGGTAATACACTTAATTATTCTGGGGTATATACCTTGTGGTGAGTAATAGATAAAGTGTGTGTTTAACTTTATAGGAAGATACTAAACAGTCTTCTAAAAAGGCTGTATCATTTTACACATTTATCAGAAATGCATGAGGGTTCCAGTGATCCCACATCTTTGTTGAGACTTGATATTGTCATTCTTTTGAATTATAGCCATTCTACTAGGCATGTACTGGTATCTCATTTTGGCTTTAATTTGCATTTCTCTTATGACTAAATGACAAACACCTTTTCATGTATTTGTTGACCACTTGCGTATTTTCTTCTGTGATTTGTCTGCTTGATATTTTTTCTTGGCTTTTCTGGAGGGGATGTTGTTCACTTCCCTACCTTCAAAATTTTATAATTCAGTGGTATGCTGTATTAATTTTCTATTGCTTCTATAATAAGTTACCCCAAACTTAGTGGCTTAAAATAACAATAGAAGGAAGTCAGAGGTACAAAGTGGGTTGTATGGGACTAAAACCGAGGTATTGGCAGAGCTGCATTCCTTCTGGACGCTCTAGGAGGCCATCTATTTCTTTGGCTTTTCCATCTTCCAGAGGCTGCCTTCATGTCTTGGCTCGTGGCCCTTTCCTCCATCTTCCAAGACAGCACTATAGCATCTTTAAACCCCTTCCTCTTCCTCCTTCCCGCCTCTCTCCCTCCCTCTCCCCTTTGCTTCTGACCTCACATCTCTTTCTCTGACTTTGATTCTTCCTGCCTCTCTCTTATAAGGATCTTTCTAATTCCACTGAGTCCACTCAGATGATTCAAGACAGTCTCTTCATCTCAAGAAGCTTAACTTATTTACAACTGCCAAGTCCTTTTTGCCGTGTAAGATAATATAGTCACAGTTTCAAGGATTTGAATGTGGATACTGTTGGGGCACCATTACCCTATCTACCACTCCTGCCAATTGCTAGGCTGTTTTCTACTTGGTGGCAAATCCATTCTTCCATATCCCTGATTTGAAATAATGGAATTCTGCAAATCATACTTCTGCTTTACTAGCTGGGTTTCTGCTAGGTTCTGCCAATAGGGGGCACTAAAGGATACTGGAAGGCAGAAAGAGGATGAAGGGACTTAATCTTTTCTGTCTAACTTGATGCTTTTACTGGCATTCCCCCAGCAATTGTCCTTCTCTTGGGCAGCAGCAGCGGGTGCAGATCCCAGCTTTTTCCTACACTTCCAGAAGGATCACGCTACCCTTATTACCCTAAGAGGTACCCACACAACCTGGGCAATGGCTGCTCTTTACAGGTTTGAGTCCTTACTCCTCAGAGTCACTGCTCTAAGCATATGAATTCTGATGAACTCAAATTATTGTCTTTGCTTCCCAGCCCCAGAGATGACAGCAGACTCTTGCAATAATTATTACAGTGTTCATTTTTAGGTTGTTTTCAATTCTCCAACATTGGAGAAATACCTAATGTACTTTGTTTTCCTGATGTATTTGCACTATGATTAGTTAATCAACTTCCCCAATACATGGGTACAAAATTAAAGAGTGATAATGGCCCAAAAAGAAATGGATAGAATTAGCTGTGAGTGAAGAGAAATGATCTCAAGTCAGATTCTTTTTCAGGAAACATCATGGAATATAAAAACAAGTCTGTCTTTTCAACAAAATCATTTCACAAGACTGTAAGGTTAAATTTTCTTCTTAATGTGGAACAACCAAAATCCAAAAATCATTCATATTGTGTTTGACTTTTTTGAGACTAAAAAAAAAATCACTTAAAGGAATGCAACGCAGGAGTATTAATCCAGCTTAAAGTTAAAACAATGCTGAAAACTGATTTAGATTGGCTAAATTTAGTTCAATATTTTTGTTTTTTGAATACCGGTAGTTTAATAGTCCATCTCAATAAAGATCTTAATAAAATCTCACACACATACATGTGTGTGTATCTGTGTGTCTGTACATATATGAGAGAATGAGGGAAAGAGAGAAAGAACGAGAAAGAGAAGGAGAGGGAGAGAGGGATGGAGGAAAGGAAGGGGAAGGCAGAAAGAGAGACATTTATAAATCACACAGTTTTTCAGTCTTCAAATAATCTACCAAGAGAAACTATCCATTTGAATTTCTAGATTTGTGCTACAGTGAAACAACACTCAAAATTTATGAGCTCATTTATTACAGATTGGAACATCCTTTAGACTACATTCTTGCCAGAGACAAATGCACTCGACATAAAATAATAATGTTTCAATCATGGAAATGTGATCTTAATCATATTTAATTCTGCTTTGTATACTCTAACATTAATTAGCAACTCAGAGCCCTTTCTAACCTCCACACCCAGTCTTCGAAGAGGTTATTCATCAGATAGGAATCATTTTTGTCTAAGAGTGCACTTCTCTTAATGGACTTAATAGGATTATTTTTAAAATATTCAGATCCTCCTTCCCCCCTCCTGGCCTCCTACCCAGCTTCAGTGGCCTATATATCTCTTTAAGATCAGTGGGACACTGGGAGGAGGTGATGTGGTATAAATCTATGAGAAGCCAAAGGAATCAGGTATATACGCATTAAAAACATAATGCCTTGGATGTTGAGTGGGAGAAATTGGGGACATAAAGCAAGCCACACTGAAGAGTCTCATATATCTGTCATTGGGTTAAAATAAACAATGGCAATTTTTAAAGGGAAAAATAATTCAAAGGAAAAGGAAAATTTGAAGTGTATTTGTGTGTGTGTGTGTGTGTGTGTGTGTTTAATAGAAGATGAATAATATTATGTTTCAACCTGCTGTCCAGTATCAGTGACAAGGGACCCAAAGAAGGTCGGGTATATAGAAAGAGCTGAGAGCTACTTCCTTCTTTCCTTCCTGCTGCTTATTTGTGTCATCGTCCCTGTATCTGCTGCATCCTCCTCCTCAAAGCACAGAGCCACAGGGTTTTCACAGAGCTTTCCATACTCTAGGAGAGGCTTGTTTGCTAAGAATTTAATGGGGTTTACAATGAGATTAGTTATGCTATTGTCTAATATGTTGACCCATAATATAAATGACATTAACAGTCTGAATTATTGTGCAATATAAGAGATTTACAATACATGCTAGTTAGAAAAAAAAGACAAAGAGAGAAGTGAAAATATTAATTTAGATTTGAAAAACTAAAAATAAAATAGATATACATAGATCTTATCTTTAGAGTTTAAATTCTAGAGGAATAATATCAAATGTAAAGATATCTGGATTAAAAGGAAGACCAAAGGCAGAACTGAATGCAGGAAGAGCAAAACTTACTTGTAAATGAATTTCAAGTTTATCAACTAGATTCATGATTCAAACTATGGGCAAAAGTCTAACTGGCAACCATGGTGCTATGCCCAGACTTCTCCATACCTATCCCCCTTAATATCACAGGACAGTGAGCACTAAAAATGTGAAATTATTAGAAAAACATATTAAAGGATTTTTTAAGGAGGCTATAGTTGTGGATGATGTAGGATTTGGGGATTTTTAGTGTATCAGAAAAGAAACGTGGAAGGCAACTACAGTGAGCCAAATGACAAATAAATTTGAGTGGATATCATTGGGACCTTTACATTTTTCTGATGACTCAACTGCAAGTTCAAACCTGGAGATGGGACCTTGGGCACTAATAGGTTAATGCACTTTAATCCCCACGTGAGGATATAACAGAATCATATACACAATGTGTTGCTTATCCTAGTGCCTGCAGTATACACTTAGGATTCGGTAACTGTTACCTAGTATCAGTGGGCCTGGTTTCTTCCCTGGCAGTGATTTTTCAGATGGCAGTGAGTCTGTGTCACGAGTAACTTCTGAGTAACTATGGCTGATTAGCTTCTATTTTAGTTATTATGTCAGATGAAGATATATTTTGATACTATTTTTTAAATATTTAAATTATTTTAAGGTACTACTTTCCATCCTCCTTTGGCCTGCCATAATGTCCCTGATAGAACACAATTTATTACTCGGGGCTGATTTCTGTTGAAATGATATATACTGTCAAAATATCTAAATAAAAAAAGAAAAACTCAAGTCTTACTGATGTAGGCAAAACGTCTGAATAATTTAATGAATCCACCCTCATTTTCATCTGGGTGTTTTATTAGAGGATATCTTTAGGCAGTACCCATACGACTGAAAATGAAGTGAAGAAAAATAAGCTAATAAGTGTTATGAAATACACAAGAGTATAAGCATGCCAAATTTGGTATCTTGATTCAAATTAATCAGTCAAATTTTCTACGATAATTGTATTAACTGAACAGTCTTCAGATTTCTATTTTTCTTTATGTTGCAAAGAATGGTCAAAATTTGTATAATTTATTTCGTAGTTATTCCATTTCATCCTTTACCACGTTTTTCCTCTAATTTTTTCTCTTCTTGGCTTCTTTCTCTAGACCATTGCTTGAAACACAGACTATATAAGCTTGTCCATATGCTAATCTCATTAAAACATATTAAAAGTATCAGTGACAGATACTTAAAATGATCCATTCCTGGTCTGAAACTATTGTATCACTTTATTAATTATCTTACTTGCTAATGTTTGCTTTATACAAAATCTGTCCACATAATCGTAAAATTTATAGTATATTTTAATATTTCCCATAACAATTAACAAATGTCCTACCATTAAATCACCTCATTAAACACATTGCATATGAAAATGTACTTCCTTTACATTGCCTTATTATTGTTTCCAACAGTTATTTAGTATAATTTGTTTTAAGATGGTTTTCGAGTAGGTGACAGTCTCCCAATCCCTTTTATGGCCATTCATATGAACTGTAGTCAATTCAAACTCTTTCTTTTCTAATGCTGAATTTACTAAACCCTGTATCTCTTAGGCATAAGCTGAAGGTAACATCTCAAATTTTTCAATGCTATGAAAGAAAGCAAGAACAGCATGAAAAATCATAATAGTAGATGTAACTTTTTTCAGTCTCACTAATCAAAGTTAATAATGATGTATAATGAGTAATATTTTTGTGTAAAACTATACCAACAAGTGTCATGTATAAAGAGTTCAAGTTTTATAATTACACAAAGTATATGATAGTACTGGGTTACAATTTTCTTGCTATAAATTCTTTTAAATAGAAAATAATTTCCTTGTTATTAGGCAATGTATGATGGGACATTCATCCACTGTTGCTTAACAGCCTGCAGGTGGCCACATTACTTAACTATAAATTTAAGTATTGCATTTTTGAATTTCCATGCAAAACCAAGATTAGTCTTGTGACTTTTGTGTCTGCAAACCAGCACTATTCAATTTGAGAAGTGTGTAATTTTTTCAGTGCCTTGACCATGTGTGTTTTCTGCCAAATGTATTAATTTGGAATTTGCATGCTTATCATTTTTTCTGTTTTAAGCAGGTAACTCCATAACTTCCTTACCCCACAATAGTGTGTATGTGGGAATCTCCCTTTGGCTTACATTTTTTCATCTGTCCTATTCTCTTCTACTGCGCTTCGTAAATCAGAATCCTTCAGCCAGGGAAATAAGGCATTTAGGTGTCCTTTTGGACCTCTCTGACAGTTGCCGTGTGATTTATGATATATTTTGGCATTCATCTTTTCTGGGTCCACAATTATCTTTGCTGGGGCCAGGAAAACTGCTCCTAAGCCATCTGTATTAATAATTTGTTCTTATTTGATGTAATATAAATTTTATAATACCTTCTACAGTATGTGTAAAAGCAAGTTTATTTACAAGCTCTTTATATAAGCTTTTAAAGATACTTTGATTCCAAATATAGCAATTTAACACCCAGTAAAAATATTAGATAATTATTAGATAGAATGTATTCCTGTATCTTAGAAATGTTTCGTTTCTCTGTAACAGTAAAAAGGTCTTTTATGTATTTACAGAGGCATCTACAAATGTGTGTTGAGTATTTTCTCAAATGCCATTTTCAAGCTGAACGCAGTAATTAAATGAAATTATATTATTGCCTATATGGAAAAAATTTTAAAAGTCTTATGTAAATGTGATATGTAATGAAATAATTTAGCAGTTAAATAGATTACTTGATGTGTAGTGGACAAGATGAGGTCTGGGTCTTAAGTTTGTTAATTAGAGATATATGCATTGTCTTTTGCTTTTTTAAAAAACAGCTAATACTGTGGTAAGAAATGCACACACTTCAATTACTTTTAAAGAGAAAAGCTTTAGCTTATTCAGAATATAGATGCAATGATTACAATAACACACATGGGTAAGGAAAATTTATTATCTTTTTAATAGTGTATGCCCATTGTGATTATGCAACCAAAGTGTATGATTAATTTGAATTTAGGGTGGTATATGTTCATAAAGTTTTAATTTTGCTTTTTACAATTTCTTTGTGATACAAGTTGTATGTATTACTGTGCATGCTCTTAAATAAGAGAGAATTTAAAGTTTCTCATTTTTATTATATAAGCTACAAGTCTGTCAAGTAAGAAAAAATTAAGTCAGTTCATTCAACCAATCATCGGAGATTTAAAAAGTCTGAATTTACTGATTGCTTGACTAAATTAAATAGTTATCAATTTAATTATTGAAATATTGTGGTTTAAATGTTATCATATGTGGAATTTACTTCCAAATAATCCAGTTTGAAAGGAAAGTATGTGAAAATAAATAACGATTGCCCAGGAGCTGATATTTTTGAGACTGAGTGATGGACATGTGGAGGTTTATTAATTTTCTCTCCACTTTTGTGTTTGAACTTTTTCATGATAAAGTGTTTTAAAAGACATAAAGCCAAAAGCCAGAAGTGACTGTAAACCACAAAAAACGTTTAGTATTACCACCATAATGGTATAGTGACAGGCTTACAATAGCAGGCCATGATGAACACATGCCCAGAGCAAATTATGAATCTGTTTGTATTCAGCACTATAGTTGTGGACAGCTACTCAGCTTCTCTAGCTTATGACATAGCTGTGAGATCCCTTAAATTTCTGTGTTTACTAAAACAAATGCAAGATCTGGGTATTTTATATTATTTTGATTTATTATTTCTATATTTTTGAAAATATAAATAACCTTTCTTTATATAACTTTATTCATGGGATGAAGAAAAATTAAATATATTCTGCTTTGCTTTCCGCCCCGCTACTCTCTCCCTTATAATACCTTTGATGGGAGAAGTGTGGCCAAATATTACAGTGTTGATTAACAAAACTGAAGGCACTATAAATGATGTAGAATTAACCTTTTCAAATTAAGGGGATATGATAACATTTCTTTAAATGTGTGGTTACACTTGAGCCATCAAGCTCAAGTATGTAAAGAAGTAGCTACAACTTTTAAATTGTTTATGTAAGCAAAAAAAAATCAGACTTATAGATTAGGGGTTACATAAAGTTGTGAAGAAAAGTTTAGTACTGAATGACTATTTAGACTGTCTGATATTTAGAGCAAAGATTTACTAGGAAGAACTCTAATCTTAAATGATGCTAGACTGACAGTCAGAAAAATGAATAAGCACAAATAGCCACAGCTATAATTCTTTGTTTCCCAGTGTGGAGCATTGCTCAGAACTTTCTGAATAGCCAGACACCTCTCCTGCCTCTTACACCAGGCTCATATTTCTGACACACTCTTCCATGAGCTGATCTGTAGTTCTACGACGAGGGCTAGACTGAGAGCTCATTATTTGACTTTTCTTCTCAGAATTTCTTTCTCTCAGGTGTTAGTGGTATCCCACAGCACTACCTGTGCCTGTCAGACAGCCCTAGATATAGATCATTGCCTTTGGGGTTTGCAAGAAGAGGCTGGAAAGAAATGCAAATTGAGTGAGTTACCCTGCAGCAGAGATTATCTTTGCTTCTGTGTAGTTGAGCGACTAGTCGAAAATGGCAGGAATATACAAAAGGTTTTATAGGTCACATTTATACAAGAACACCCACGAGCTTGCACACACATACATATAATTTCCTTTATTGCATCAACTCATTCTTTCTGTAAAGTGTAAGTGAAAATGTCGTTGATGGGAAGTACATGTCAAAGTTGCCAATGACATCTATCATTGACATAAGGCCCTCTAGACTAGGACTCCTGGAACTCCAGGTAAAGTAGACTGGGCTGTGTCCTTCTACTTACTGATGAGAAAGAGCAAAATAGTCCTCAGCATCTAGGAACTTTCCTGGTACTATCGGTGGGTATTGGTGTCCACCTTTTGAACATAAACATGTTCCAGAACATCAACATCCTACAAGTCTACTCTGTGACCTTGGTGAATAATAAAAAAAGAATACAAACACTTTGTAATCATGCCTGAAAATAAATAAAACATATTGTTCACACCACAAAAATGACCTACTATTCTCCTACTCTAGTGAGTGACTCCTGCTTTTTTATTAATTACAGATTTAGCTTTAGTCTAGTGTTTCTTCCTTCTAGATAAGATTTATCATGATACCCAAATATAGAATTACCTTCTCCTCACTTTCTGACAGCATCCAAATCAAAGCGAAACCCCACGCTTTTAATCATCCCCCAAATCGCCTAACACAAGCCCCAATCTCGTAAGTCCTTTCTAACTTCTTTTCACTGAGATGTCCCAGGGTTCCCAGGATGTGTGTTCTCCCTCACTGCATCAATTAGTAAACACAATTTGTTCAACTTCAGATGTGTTCCTTGTAGTAATTGACTGGAGGGCGAGCTATTACTAAATGGTTACAATAGCAACTTTATAATTGATAAAACAAATGTGCTAATTCTGACCAACAGAGGCAGTGGTCATTTTTTATTATAGTAAAATATGCATAACATAAAATTTACCATCTTAACCATTTGTAAGTGTACAGTTCAGTGGCATTAAGGACATTCACATTTTTGTGCAACCACCACCACTATCCATCAATCTCCAGAAACTTCATGATTCTAACCTGAAAATCAGTACTCATCAAAGAAAAAAAAAAAAAGTCCGCATTGCTCCCTACCCAAGCCTCTGATAACTCCTCTTCTACTGTCTCTATGAGCTTGACTATTCTATGGGTCCAGCACAATTCCGCTGCACTGCTCTGCTTTCCTGTGAACTTGACTATTTTAGGTATCTCATAAAAGTGAAATCATACAATATTTGTCATTTTTTTTGCCTGATTTATTTCACTCAGCATAATGTCTTCAAGTTGTAGTCATGCCATAGCAGGTGTTAGAATTTCATTCCTTTTTAAGGCTGAATAACATCACATTGTATGTATATACCACATTTTGTTTATCCATGCATCTATCGATGAACGTTTGGGTAGTTTCCACCTTTTGGCAATTGTGAATAATGCTGCCATGAGTATTGATGTACCATGGTCATAAGATTTTAGCAGTGATGTGTAGAATAGTACCAGGATGATTTTTTGATTCTACACATGAATCTAAAATAGTCTCCCTCTTCATTTCCCAGGCTACCCTCACCGCCACCAACACCCATGCTCTGAGAAATGAAGCATCTTGTAGTAATGATCCCTGGAGATCTAGAAGAGTATATCATGCTATTTCCAAGTGTCATTACTGACTTAACAAGATAGCAATAGGTATGATTTAGGGGAAACACTGTAGAGAGGTGAAATAATTCTGAACCATTTTTTAAAAAAATATATTTTTAAAACTAAGGTATAAGTCTAAGTCTTTGGTGCTTTGATATTTAATGGAATGTTAAAGTAGGCATGCCTTGGACCATCCAAACAGGGCCAAATTCCAGGGCTGATCTTGGCTGTGGAGATTCAAAAGAGGTGTGACTGATTTGCAGATGCTTGGGTCAGAGCTTCTGAGTAAAGATTTGCTAAATGACTGTCAAAACAAAACAAACAGACAAACAAAAAAGGCATGCTAAATCAGGGTTTTTGCCATTGAGGTGAGAGAAATAGCCTAATTGTTTATTTATTCAGCCATTAAGCTATCTTTTGCCACTTTCTGCCTGGAACATAAACTCAAAGATAACATAGACTTGCTGCTCGACCTTCTCTCTCTAGGGCAGAGCACATAATAGATACTCAGTAAGCATTTATGAAATAAATGAGTAAAATGAATATTAGAATGAGCCCTTATAATATCTTAGGCTCTGTGAAAGGCATTATAGAGTGTCAAATGGTACCATCCCTGCCTACATAATGCTTCAAGGCAAGATAGGAAATTGGAAACACAATACAAGATAGCTATAAACAAACTTCAGTGGATGTGCAGAGATAGGAAAGATTACTTCTTCTTATGGATAGCAAGAGAAGTTGCAAAGAGGAGTTGGTTAGTATGGAAAGAATTTCGACAGATGAAAGCATGAAGTGCATTCTTTCCATGTGCATGAACACAAGCATGGTAGTAGGAAGAAGCATAAAAGTGTAGTCTCCCACCTCCAGGAGAAAATAATCATTCTTTATAGTTCAGATAAGGAAACCAAGAAATATATAGTAATTAATGGGGAAGACTTGGATTTGAATCCAAGCCTTCATATTCCATAGCCGGTGATTCCAGCCACTAGATTATATTTAGTGAGTGTTAATTAACTTATTTTGGGCTGACATGTAAAGTGCAGATATAGGGGAAAAGAAGAGGAGTAAGTGGGAAACTCTGAAGGATTAAAATAATGGCAGAAAAACATCACTTTTTAAACTTTGAATTTAAGTACAAAAAACACTTGTACTTAAAGCACAGTAAGGCTTTTTGGATGGAATATATAGGTAAAAGTTGTAGAGAATGGTAAAAAAAAAAAGCATTGATTATGAGGAGTTAATTTTACAAAAGTTCTTTCTTGTCCTTTTGTATATGTTTTAAGTTTGACTGCACATGTATATTTATGAACACAGTGTTTTTTAAATAATTTGGGTGAATTGTTTTGAAGAGTTCTTTTAAAGTACTTTTGAACTAAAACATATTCTAATATCTTCTGACCTCTAAGAGTCCTTGTTTTTCAGACCAAATCAATTTGTTAAAAAAATAAAACATGTATATCTCCAAGGATGAAGAAAGATTATGAACTATGAAAGAAAATATATAGCAAAGAGCCATGTATTTTCATGAGTGGAAAAGGATATGAAGTACGGAAATGCCCCAGATGAGTAACAATGTTTATCAACAACTCTGCATGGTATGAATTGGATGGACACAAGAGGATTACACGAACAAGTTTTAATGGTAGCATGAAGCCACTGCAATAAGACATTTTCCTCTTTCCATTTATGTCTAGAAGATTTTGATTTTTAGAGATAGGCTACTATCAACACCATAATTAAAAGTCATTGGTATTTTCTCATCTATGTTGTGGGGATAAAAATGTTGATCTATACCTTGAATTGTCTGCATGGATTCAAAATCTAAGGTAAATATATTTATTCCTTCTTTTGCTATTTCCAGAAGCTATATATATATGAGAAAAAATCATAAAGGAAACAGAATTATAGAATTATAGAGTCAAAAGGGGCCCTAGAGATCCACAGCAACTTCTAGTTCATTTGTCAGTGGGCGTGAAGGTTTATTTATGCATCAACTTGGCTAGATGTTGCTGTGAAGTTGTTTCTGGATGTGATTGACATTTACAATCATTTGACTTTGAGTAAAGCAGATTACCTGCTGTAATGTGGGAGGGCCTCATCCAATCAGTTGAAGGTCTTAGGAACAAAGACTGAAGTTTTCTGAAGAAGAAGCAATTCTGCCTCATAACTGCAACACAGAAATCTTTCCTGAGTTCCTGGCCTGCTGGCCTACCCTATAGATTTCATACTTGCTGGCTCTCCCAATCACGTGAGTCAATTTCTTAAAATAAATCTCTCTCAATCTCTCTCTCCCTCTCTCTACACACACACACACACACACTCCTGGTTCCCTTTCTCTGGAGAACACTGACTAATAAAAGTGGCCAAATTAAAGCCCAGAGAAATTACATGATTTTCCTAATGTCATTTAGTAAATGGTAGCAGGGCCAGTGATGAAAAGATGGGGAAACTTGGTCATAGAATTGCCCAAAATACTGATCACAAGGCTGGGAAAGAAACTCAGAACTATCAACTTGCAGCCCTGTCTTTTCTAGTGGGTTGTTTGTAGAGAATAGTAATGATTTATGCTGTATCAATACATTAAAAATCCTGAAATTCGAAGCAGATGAAACAAGGAAGGGATTATTTGTTTGTTTTACCAAAAGGTAGTATATGATTCTTTACAGAGGGAACTTTCCTCAATGTTTAAGGTGATTTCACTTTTATAAAATACTTTGTAAACTTTTAGGGACACATAAGGCCAACATACTCTAACAGGGCATGTTTTAAAAAGTGTATCTTATTAAAAATATTGTCCAGATTCAATAATTGTTTTATTCTGTTGAAAAAAATACTTTATAAGGATAGAAACGACAAGGAGAGGTGAGTACACATATCCTGTTATTTTAATAAACATACATACACTCTTTCCCAGATGCTTCACCACAAATCTGAGTTATTACCACCATTTTATAATGGAGAAAACTAGGGCTGCCAGAGACTAGAGGACTTGCCTGAACTACTCAAAGACAGAGCAGCTGACCGCCAGATCTGCCCTGCAGTGGTGCCCTGAGAGCACAACCATTAGCCAGAAGGGTGACGTTTGTAGGTCTCTTGACCAAGAATCCTATAGTGAGGTAAATTTTCATCCTAATTAAAACTATATGTGGGTTCTATTGTGCTAGCATGAATGTTAAGATTTACTTGGGAAAAAAAATTCCAGTACATCTCTTTCTCATCCCTAAAGATAACCATACCATATCCTCTTAAACCTATTAATTGATTCTATGGTGGTGGGGGGGGATGGAAAGTTTGATCCCAAGGATAAGGCATTATCTTTCCTCTCTCTGCCTTTCCCATAGTGCTCCTCATTTGGGGGTGCATATTTTTTGGGCTCAGAATCTTTGTACAAAATAAGCTAGATTCAGGTTTCTTCTTCTTTTTTAATGCTATGTGACATTACATGGGTTTAACAAACTGAAACGATTATTCTTATGTTTCATAGCTTTCTCTCCTACCTTGATTTTCATTTCCCCAATCTAATAAGATTTCCTTTAGAAAAAGAAGAATTTACACACCACTGGGATGAAAGAACAGAAATACCTTGACTGCATCTCCATTCTCTGGGTTGCAAAGGCCCAACACACTTTCAGTCCATCTCTCATACATCCCTACTCAGGCCACCCCTGGTCTCATCACATTTATAAGACTTGGTCTCTCTCCTTTTTCTTATCTGAGAGCAGGTAGACCCAGACAGTTCTTTAGAGGCTCAATGAGTGATTTCTCTTGAGAGAGGCACATCTCTCTAGTCTGCCAAGGAATGAAAATCCAGACAGTCACATAGATCACTTTGAATGGTCCCAAATACATTCCACCAAATGCTACTGGCAATAATTACAGCATGTCACTGGGAGATGCGGTGATTTTCTTCCAGCATAAAGCTTCAGTCTTACCCTTAGTGTCATGAAACTGGCAGACAGAGGAAACTTTCTCCATAGAAATATCATAGACTTCTCATGATCTGGAAAATGAAGGAAGCACAGTGCTTCTTGATTTGAAATGTCTGGAACAGGGTACCCAAGATTAAGTAGGAACCACCTAGAACTTAACTGTGCCTTATGCTGACACCACCCTTATCAGCTATTAAAAAAATGAGGCAAAGTGGTGAATAAAGACCACCATTTTGTTATAAGCAGGGCTGTGGGCTACCGCTGAGAAAAAGGATAACCTGTTGTAACTTACAAACAGGAAAGCTATTTGGTAAGGATGAAAAGTCCTGAAAGCCAGCATGAGAGTCAGCTGCTCAGGAGGCAATAACATCCCGAAGTCTACCAGGATTTTAGGTGCAACCACAAGACTATCTTTCATACAAACAGGATCAGGAAGTCACACCAGAGGACTGAGTAAGATCATCGGCAAAACAGTTAAAAAATAAAAGCAGCTGCAGCCAAGGAAAACTGCAGAATGGCGAGGAAAGGCAAAGACGCCTAGGAAGGATAAGACGGGAGGAGGGAGTTGGGGAGGGAGGGGAGAGCGGAGAGGAGAGCTGAGCACGGACGTCAGGAACAAAAGCTCCGGCGGAGTCTGGTGGAGGCGCTAAGGGAGCACGGGGTGTTTTGAATAATTATTAAAATTAGCATGTGTCTGCGCCATCCTGTGGGTGTGGCGCAGAGCGGAGTGTAAACTCTAGCCGGGCTGGAGCAAACATTGGATTAGCGGCAGCAGCCTGCCAACCTGCCCGAGGAGTGCGGGGACCAGCGCGCGGCACGCCGACCGGCACGATGGCCTCGTCTCAGGGGAAAAACGAACTGAAATTCGCCGACTGGATGGCAACTCTGCCGGAGAGCATCCACAGCATCCCGCTCACCAATTTAGCCATCCCAGGTAGGCGCGCAGAGGCGCCCGCTCCACCTGCCCCGCCCTGCTTTATCTGCCACTAAGTGATAACTTGCCACGGTGTCCGCGGGAGGGAAAGTCTTCTTCAGGGGTGGGTCACGGGCCAGGCGAGCGCGTGCCTGGTAGCCTCGGGCTTCGTGGCGTTTGTCAAACCTCTAGGAACCCAGGCGCCAGGAGTCAAGGTGACTGCTTTTCTCCCGGGCTTCTGAAGCCGGCTGCATGCGCAGGACTAGGGCAGGGGGACGCTGGGCTCCCGTGTGACGCCTGGTGCCCCCCTGCCATGGTTTTCCCTGCAGATTTTGGGGGTGGGAACAATTTCTGGGTCTGGGGGGTGATCGTGTGCGGTGAGCGCGAGCTCGTGTCCTAGGGGATCGGCTCCAGCGCGTGGACCTCTGAGTCCATCCCCGGCTCGGAATTGAGCGGATTTGGTAGATTCTCGGTTAGAGTCATTAATATTCGTCCCCAGTCTCCTTTAAAGGGACAAAGCGCTTCCCGAAGAGTGATGAAAGTTCAGGGACCAGCGGCAGCATGATAACTGCCCTTGACAGGGAGCTGAAGCGGGGCACGGGCAGAGGGCACCGTTTCCTGAGCGGCGTGGCCCCACCGTCCAGAGTCTGGTCCAAGTGCGTGTTAGCAGCGTATATCGCCCGGGTCAGAAAAGCAAACCTTTGCGAACCGTGCGTTTGCTGCTCGGGACAGAAGCCGGGCAGGAAAACCTGCGTGAGCCGTGGCGGAGGGGTGGGATTAACTGGCAAATGGTAGGGAAAAGGTGATTGAGCTGGTGTCCAGACAGCCTAGAAGGAAGGAAGTGTGGACAAAGCAAGGAAGAGACAGGAGGGATCAAGAAGCTTCAGCATGGCGCGCGCGCGACTTGGACCAGAGGACTGGGCAGCTTTCCGGGGCGGGAGAGCGTAGCAGCCTCTCGTTCAGATATCCAGGAGGGAGGGTCGTTTCAGGACAGTTTACGACAATGACAGCTGGGGACATGGCCATACTTCGTTACCAGTTTGGCTATGCGCTTGGGCTCAGGAAGCATACACCTGATCGTTCCAGTACCGCTCTGGAGAACAATTAGTCGTGGGTGGTCCTCTCCCAGCTCTGAGCTGAGCTGGTATTAACTTCAACCTTCCGGTCTACCTCCTCTGATCTGCCCCATTCAGCGCCCCCTCTCAGCTACCAGGTGAAAATGTAATAAATAACAAGACAAAAACAAAATGAGAAAGAAGGGGTCTCTTGAAAATCTCTAGAGGTTCCAACTAACAGCATTGCAATTGATCAGTAACTCAAATCAATGGTTGCTAGTCAAGTGGTTATTTGGTGGCAATGACAGGCACAGACTGCCCTGTAAGCCTCCTCCACAAAAAGGATTGTCTCCTTTTGTCCTGTCTTCAACAGATAGCTTCCCAAGGGGTCAGGGATCTCCAAGGAAAAGAACACCCCAGCTTCTCCAGGCTGCATTCACCCTACCTGTGTGAGCTCTTTTCAAGGAGAGAGTAGAAAGTACACAACTTTGTTGGCATAACTCCACTCTCACGTTCACAGCCATTCTCATCGTTTTTCTTCCTTTATTGTTATTTGGTTTTTAGAGAGTTACTTTCACATGGTCTCACCTGAATGTTTTTATATATATGAAAGATAAGAGGGAAAGAAC
Source organism: Avahi laniger (assembly GCA_963575035.1). Lineage (NCBI taxonomy): Eukaryota > Metazoa > Chordata > Mammalia > Primates > Indriidae > Avahi > Avahi laniger. The sequence goes on from CAUYSK010009273.1 coordinate 67,791, forward strand.
TGTGACGGCAGCCTTCTGATAGGTGACTCTCTAGTAGGGTTAAAATCCTAAGTTTGCTTAGCTAATTCTGAGAGATGGCATGATGCCATTTTGAATCTACCTTAAGTTTCTTTAATACTTCACTTTTCAAAGCCCCGTTACATTCACCAGCTCACATACTCCTTCCAAAACCCCTGTGAAGCAGGCAGTGCTGGCATTATTATCTCCATTTCATAGATGAAAACACTGAAGCTCAGTGAAGACAAATGACCTACTATCAGTTCAGAAATCTGACCCTTAATCAGGACCTTACAGAACATCTCCTAGGAATTTTGGAGAGAAAGGCTTTGGGATTTTTATCTGGATGATTCAGCAGCAACAAGTACTAACCAGAGTGAGGAGACAAGGAACTAGGCATTAGCAGGGATAGGGCAATTTTCCTTTTCTCCTCCCGGAACAAAGTGAAAAGCTGGGATCAGAGACTTTGATAATATTCTGGTGATCTTAAGAGTAAAGACATAAAGATGATGGCATTAGGCTGCTGTGGGAATTTCTATTGTTCTCTCCACTCCTTTTACTATTATACTCAAAGTGGATCCCCAATCATTCTGAGAAAAAAATAAACACAATGTATTTCACCAAATCTATATTCCTTAATACCCTCTTGTTTCTGTAGAGTAGGTTTGGTAAATCTATACATATAAAACCAGGTTTAAAAAAAGGTTTGGTACCTTTTTGCACTATTCAACCCTGAGAGGTTTTTGGCGAAAAAAAGACATTCAAACTTTGATAGTCAGAGAAGACTAATTGGAGACTATTAAACACTAATGGAATAATTGCCTTAAAATCATGCTAATAGCTTCCTGGCTGCTACATGTTTACTTGGCCAGTCGCTACAGCTCGAATTAAGTAATTATCCCCACCATTTAAAACCACTCCTGGTGTATCACACAAGTGTTTCTATGGAGGGGAACTGCTGCTCAGTCATCCTCAAAGGCTCAGGTTTTCTTAGGTGAAGCAACTGGAGAGTGAAGAGCTGCCTAATTATGAGGCCACCCACCTGGGGCAGCTGACCCAGATTACCCAGGGCTCGAGCAAAGAACAATCTGCAGGTGTGTCATATTCTCCTCTATGAGCGCAGTTCTGGTGTCTGTAAATATTTTTCAAGTATCTGTTTCTTGAATGGTTTCAGAACTGGTCTCACTCAGTGGCTGTTTTGCATTTAAATGGCCTCATGATTTGATATCGACTGGGCTGAGGAATTAAGTTAGTAATTGGTATTAATAGTTTCATATTCAATTTATTTTTCAAAGGAATAGTACTGCCAGAACACATTGACAGTTACTCATATTTCAATCTTGTTTATCATTTCTTCCTGTCTCTGAGGGCACTAAGCTAAGTTTTCATTCATACGTATTTGTTTAACAATGGCGTTTTGGATTATGCCTGCGTGATGCTTTCTCTCACCACAAGCAGGTGAGAGAGGGTAAACAGAGATGGAAGCAGGAAGAGAAAGTATGAAATTCGAGTAAAAGTGAGTCTGATAAATATTTAGAAGCAGAGTTCTAACTATAATCATGGTTATAAAGAGATCCATCATGGGAGCAAGCAAAGTGTGTGACAATCTGGATCTGTCCAAAATCTAAAAGATTGTGAGGGGTTTATCCCATACAAAGGGGCCTGCTATGTATTTTCTAATATATGATAAAAATCTTCACATACTGCCACGAACTGACCATGCAATAATGAAAAATTGGCCAAAATGTTGTGGGACTGGAACCTCAGAGAGAGAATCTATGTTTTCTTCGACAGGGAGCTGTTGATTGGACTTTGGATAAGGAACACAGAAATGCTTTATGAATCATTGATTAAACCCATGAATTCTGTTCATTTCCCTTAGAAAATGGTAACATCAATGAAAAAGAAAAGTTTCACTTAGGGAAACTAGGTGTTCATACAGCTTCGATTTCTCTCTCCTTATGTCTGCTATTGCTAGTTTTTAATTTCTTTGTTCGCAGTGATTCCTTCTTGTCACCAGTGTTGCTGGCGTCCCCAGTTTTCTTTCTCCTTTTTGTCATTTACTATTTCTATTTTAATTGGAATGAGCCAATCTGTAAGAAAAATATGGAACTGGGTCTAATTGTACAAACTTCTTAAAAAAAACATTTTTTGCATCTTTTTATTCAGGGTAATTATATGGAAGTTAATCTTTCCAGGCCATCGGAAAGCAACAAAATTGTTTAGCATGAATATACCTCTTATGTTACCCCTCCAATTCCCAGTTTTTTTTCTATTTTGCTATAAAGGAAAAATTGAAGGATATCTGAAACATAATTTGTTCTACTGGACATTTTCTTGCTGACTTGAATCCCCAACTATTGTTAATCAATGTAAAGCGATATATTAATATATGCTACTTTACCATCTACAAAGTGTTTTCCTTTGCACGCATGTACTTTTTACATGATCTATCAATAATCTTCTAAGGCCTTGATGCTCAAAGTTGGTCCAAGGGCCAGTAGCATCAGCGTACATGGGAGCTTGGTAGAAAGGTAGCATCTCAGACCCCACTTCTCAGATCTATTTATTCAAAATCTGCATTTGAACAAGATCACTAGGTGATTTATATACACATTTAAAGTGTACATGAGGTCCCCCTTAGTTTATCTCTAAGGGGGACCTTTATGTAAGTGGCAGAACCAAATTTAAATGTGTGTCTTCCTACTACGCACTTTCTATGGGGCCATACAGTCTATCCACGAGAGTACAACTTAACATTCAGGCTTAATGCCAAAACTTCATATTTGACTCAAGGCTAATGGTTCAAGTTGGGAACATTTTTGATAACTGACATGACAGGTCATCATGCACCTTGAGCAATAAGCATGATTTAATTGCTACTTAAGTGTTCAAATTAAGTCACTGTGATAAATGTAAAACCTTTCCCCTCATTTCCTTAAAGTCCTGCTGCTTCTTGTTATCAGCCACCAACAGTACTTAATGTCAGCCCATCTGGTGATGCTAGTGCTTGCTAATCCCAGTTTAGGAGATAGCCCTATATTGGTTCTTTATTCAGTTGCACTCATTCTTTGTCATACGTAGGCCCAGCTACTTTTGGCATATTTGTAAGTTGCTGGTTGATTTAATTTAACTATAAGCTAGAACTTTTCAAATGTTGCTCTTGAGTCAAAGTGACATTATGAAGTAATGCAAGATGTAGTAATTTTCAGCATCAGAAAGTCATCAGAAGCAAAAGTAAAAAATGAATTGGTTTTTGATAGAAATGAAATGATCTGTTTCGTTAGTATTTGCAAGCCATACCTCATTCATTTGAAATATAATTTACATGGAATAAAAATGTGCACAAAAGTGGCTATAACCCATTAGTTTGAATTTTAGTTCTTTGAAAGAATAAATGTTCTAAAATAGTTAAACATTATTCACATACACACACACACACACACACACACACACACACAATGTCCTCAAATTGCTAAAATGGATACCATAGTGTTTATATTACAGCTTATATACTTTATTCACCTAAAAATTTCTTATACCCTTACTTAGAGTTTATTTTTTTAATTTAATTCCAACCACATCCAATCTGAATAGAAAGAATAAATTGCAAAGAGGAGGAAGACTGTTGAGTGCCATATATCCACAATAACAATAGGGAATATTTGTGAGGGAAGAATAACAAATGAGATACACCAACACAACAAGTTGTGTTCTCTAAACCGTACCAGCCCCATATGAAATCGGATTCATAATAACTGGCAGTTTCGACTCCTCTCAAATACCTTCTAATGGATTTCCAAGTAATCCTGGAAATCTCTAGATGGATTCTTAAGTATGGTCTATAAGGCAATCCTTTGGGTAAGATCAACAAGCCAATTCTTTGGGCTACCACGTGGTATCTGGGCTCCCACGTGGTATTTTCCTTCTTTCCTGTTTCGGGGGTGCTTTGTGCAGTTGTCACCGTTGCTTCTTTGATACATAGAGAAACTGTACTTCCATAGTTTTACACCCAATCATCACTGCTGCTAGTAGCCCCATCCTGTGTTGTGTCTGCAGAGGCCCAACATTGAGGATGTTAATGTCTAGCAAGAATCAAAGGCTCCCAAAGCTGGGTCCGCCATTGTGGAAGCTGCTGATATAAACTTTTACTGCTGCTAATTCTGTGTGACATCACTGCTGAAGCTGTGAGTGCTGGCACTGCCAAAACGTTGCATCTTTTTTGCTTGGTTTATATTGATTTTTTGTTATTGTCCCCTTGCCTAGGACTCAGATATGAATTTATGAGGGCTGGGCAGAGGACAATATATGTGATATATTTTGTTCTACACTCTGCATTATTTTCAATGTTAGTTCACTTTGTGCCTGTGTGTGTGTGTGTGTGTGTGTGTCTGTGCACACACGTGTGTGTATCAACTTGCTCTTAAGATAATTTCTTTTTCAGGCAGTGTCTTGATTTCTCCTATAAGTAGACCACCTCTGGTAGGTAAGACCTAAACATTTCTCCAAACAGGTCAAAAGTAGGAAAATTGCAAGAGTTTATGTTTTTTCCACTGAGTAGCCTGGGATAATGTAAATAAAGCCAAATAATCTGACATACCTAAAGTAATCTCTAAGGCTCCATTGTATTAAAACATATTAGTAGACTAATTGATGTGCACTGACTTTTAAGAAAAGGTTAAATCACACACATTCATATTTTAATTCTTGTTGCTTATAGGGGTAAGCTCTGCTTCCTGGAAAATTTGACTATTATAATCATTTAGGTTGATTCTCACCCATAAGCAATAGGTTTTGGAAACCAAAGAACATGCCACTCAATGAACTTCTAGGAACTCCAGGAATTCCTAGGCACTGGAGGATCTCCTAGACATGGTCACAGGATTTAATGTCCTTGAGAAGCTTTTATATTCCTCTTATCTTTTTTGATTTGGGCAGGGTTAGGATCAGTCTCAGAAGAATGGAGACCAGAAAAATACCTAAATCGTATATTCCTACAGGAAAGGAAAAGTGAGAGAAAAACTTTACCATGGTTCAGAGAGAATTCTGTTGCCAGGAGCTTTCTACAGCACCATATGCTTTTATTATGCTCTATTGAGAGAGGAGGATAGGTCGGTAACAGAGGGGCAGGAGGAGATAGTTAAACATTCTTGAGAAGCAGCCATGATTAGTCACCTCCGGAGATCAGGTACTGAAACAGATGGTCCATGGATTAGTTAGAAGTGCTCTTTTTATGTTTCTATATTTCATTACAGATCCTGGGAGTGGACAGCTTTTACAACATTCTATCTTAAATGTCAGCTAATATTATGTTTTACATAGAATTCTTTCTCCGAGTTAAATTTTTTGAAGCAGTCATATTTATCATTAATTAACATTATAAATGATAATTTTTTCCCCACTTCACTTGGAAAGCCTTTATTTCACAAAGGAACATGGGCTATGATAAATGGTAATCTTAGTTTCCTGATAAACTTTCCTGGAGGCCCTCTCTGGCTTGTTGGGTGGTGCAAAGAAAGATGCACTTGAAGGAGTCCTACCGGGCAAATGGGAACTTATCTCAATGCATTTCTCAGGCCACATACCCCTGTTGCTATATGGAGGAGGAAGAAGAGGAGGGGGAGGATGACCACAGCTGTCTTAGTAGAGTTATCCCTAAACACATTCCTGCCATGACCTACCCTGAGCCCTTTTCAAGAAAAAAGGTTGTCAAGGGGATGTAAAGTTCCTGCCTTGAATGTTAGTAGAGGGGAATGCTGCAGAATATGAAGTTTTGTTTCGTCTTCATCACCCCATCATGTCCTTATTTCTCTTCTTATTGGGCCAAACTCCTTGGCTAATACTAGAGTCACACCCTTTGAAATGACCTTAATGCTCTTGCCTCACTCATCCCTGTTCTACTTACCCAAAAAACCTCAACTCAGTTAAACACAACTTTCCACCTATTCAAAACCCAGAAAACTTCAGTGGATAAACATTGCTAGAGAAAAAAATACATAGCCTGGATGATTATACTCAACTAGAAATTTCTGAATATGAATTTAAATGGCATTTGATACAGCCAGAGAGACTTACTATACTTCCTTAGTAAATTCATTTTCCTATTATCTGAAATGGCAATTTCATACCTCTTCTTGTTTCTGAAATCAATACCTCCTTCCCACCTCATCAAAACTGATTTTATAATAGATGCAAATAGACAAAACTTGAGTTTCCCACTATTGAACCCACCAATGCATCTGTATCTATGTCTGTATACTCTGCATTTCTTTTAGATAAGAGGAAGACATGGCCCTACTCCTACCTAATCTCAGCTTCTCCACTTGTGTTCTGGATCCCACATGCTCAAATCTCTTCATAGTTTCCTCTTCAATTTATCCACATTATCTCTTACATCATCATTTTTATCTACCTCTACAGGATCATTCCAGTCAGCACACAGCATACATTAATAATGCTCCTCTCTAAAAACAAAACAAAACAAAATAAAAACAACAAAAAACCTTTCTCTCTTCTTCTATACTATTTTTCTGATACCTATAAAAATACCTCCTCTGTCTTCAGTCTTGAGGTTGCTATTTCTCCTTCTCTCCCTATTTCATATGAATCTCATTGTTTCCCCACCACTACATTAACGTTGTTCTTATCAAGGTTGCCAATGATATATTCTTTGCCAAACGTGATGATTAATTTTCTATGATCTTATTTCACTTTTCAGCAGCATTTGATGTGGTTTGCCACATCCCTCTTCTTGAAAGATGTTCTTCCTTTGTTTTCTTAGCCTGCTTTATTTTTTTGTTGTGATAAAAACACATTACATGAAATTTACCCTCAAACTTTTAAGGATACAATACAGTGTTGTTAGCTAAAAGTATAATAAAATGTTACACAGAAGATCTCTAGAATTTTTTCATCTTTCATGAGTGAAACTCTATATCTGTTCAACAGAAACTCTCCTTTCCTCATTTCTACCAGTCTCTGGTAACCACCATTCCACTCTCTGCTTTGATGGTTTGACTACTTTATACAACCCATATAAGTGGAATCATGCAGTTATTTGTTCTTCTGTGATTGGTTTATTTTAGTTAGCACATATGCTCAAGGTTTGTTACTGTGGTAGCATGTGACAGGATTTCCTTCTTTTTATGGCTGTATAATAGTCCATTTGTGTGTATATACCACAATTTCTTTATGCATTCATCCATTTATAGACATTTAGGTTGTGAATAATGCTTTAGTAAACATAGGAATGCAGATCCTGATTTCAATTCTTTTGGATAAATACCCAAAAGGGGATTGCCGGATCATGTGGTAGTCCTACTTCTAACTTTTTGAGGAACCTCCATACTGTTTTTCATAGAGATTGTATCATTTTACATTTCCATGAACAGTGTTCAATGATTCCAATTTCTCTGCATTCTTGTCAACACTTACTATTTTCTGTATTTTGATAAAAGCCACCCTACTAGGTATAAGGTAATATTTCACTGTGGTTTTGATTTTCATTTCCGTGGTGATTAGTGATATTGAGCACTGTTTCATATACCTCTTAGCCATTTCATTTCTTCCTTAGAGAAATGTCTATTTTAGTCCTTTGCCCAGTTTTTAATAGGGTTATTTGCTTTTTTCACTATTGAGTTGTAGGAATTCCTCATACATTTTGCAAACTAACCCCTTATCATATATATGATTTGCAAGTATTTTCTCCCATTTCACAGGTTGCTTTTTCACTCTGTTGATTGTTTCCTTTACTGCACAGAAGCTTTTTAGTTACATGTAGTTCCACTTGTCTATTGTTGCTTTTGGTGCCTTTGCTTTTGGTGTCATATCCAAAAAAATCATTGTCAAACCCAATTTCATGAAGTTTTCCCCCTACATTTTCTTCTAAAATTTAACAGTTTCAGATCTTACATTTAAATCTTCAATCCACTTTGAGATGATTTGTGTATGTGGTGTAAGATAAGGGTGCAATTTCTTCTTTTGCATGTGGATATCCAGTTTTCCCAACATCATTTGTTGAAGAGATTGCCCTTTCCCCGTTGTATATTCTTGGTACTCTTATTGAAGACATGTTGACAGTATATGTCTGGTTTTATTTCTGGTCTCTCTTTTCTACTCCATTGGTCTAAATATTGGTCTTTATGCCAGAATTGTTTTCATTACTGTGCTTTCTAGTATGTTTTGAAATTAAGGAATATGAGGCCTCCAGCTTTGTTCTTTCTCAAATTGTTTTTTTTTTATTTCAGCATATTATGGGGGTACAGATGTTTAGGTTACATATGTTGCCCTTACCCCCCCCTCAAGTCCAAGTTTCAAATATGTCCATCCTTCGGGTGGTGCACATTGCACCCTTTGTGTATGCATGTACCCATTCCCTTCCTCCCTCCTCCCCCTCCCCTTTCCCCCTCCCCTCTGCCCAACATCCAGTAGATGTTATTCTTATATGTGCACTTATGTGTTGATCAGTTAATACCAATTTAATGGTGAGTATATGTGGTGCTTGTTTTTCCATTCTTGGGATACCTCGCTTAGTAGAAAAAGACCCAAAACGATAAATGTTGGCGTGAATGCAGAGAGGTAGGAACACTCATACACTGCTGGTGGGACTGCAAATTAGTGCAACCTCTGTGGAAAGCAATATGGAGATACCTTAATGAGATACAAGTAGAACTACCGTTTGACCCAGCAATCCCGTTACTGAGCATCTACCCAAAAGAGCAAAAGTCGCTCTATGAAAAAGACATCTGCACTTGAATGTTCATAGCAGCACAATTCACAATTGCAAAGATATGGAAGCAACCCAAGTGTCCATCAATACATGAGTGGATTAATAAACTGTGCTATATATATACCATGGAGTACTATTCAGCTTTAAGAAACAATGGTGATATAGCACCTCTTATATACTCCTGGAAAGCGCTGGAACACATTCTCAAATTGTTTTTGGCTCTTTGGAGTCCTATGTAGTTCCATACAAATTTAGGGTTTTTTTCCTATTTTTGCAAAAAAAATAATGTCATGAGCTTTTACTAAGGATTGCATTGCATCTATAGATTGTTTTGGATAGTAGCAACATTTGAATAATATTAAGTCTTCCAGTCCATGAACACGCCATGTCTTTTCATATGTTCGTGTCATCTTTAATTTCTGTCTGCAGTGTTTTGCAATTTTCAATGTACAAGTTTTTTGCCTTCTTGTTTATTCCCAAGTATTTTATTCTTTTTGAATAAAAAGTGGGGATTGTTTTCTTAATTTCCTTTTCGGATTGTTCATTCTTAGTGTATAAAAACACAACTGATTCTTGTATATTGAATTTGTATCCTTCAACTTACTGACTTTATTAAATTTAACAGGTTTGTTTTGTGGAATCTTTAGGATTTTTTATATTATAAGATCATGTCCTCTGGAAAAAAAGATAATTTTACTTCTCCCTTTATTATTTGGATATCTCTTATTTCTTTTTTTCTTACCTAATCACTCTGTCTGTCACTTATAGTGCTATTTAATAGAAGTAGTGATAGAGATCATCCTTGATTTGTTCTTGATCTTGATCTTAGAGGAAAAGCTTTCAACTTTCACCATTGAGTATGACTATGAGCTTGTCATATATGGTTTTTATTTTGTTGAGGTACATTGCTTCTATACCTAATTTGTTGAAAGTTTTTAATCATTAAAAGACATTAAATTTTGTCAAATTCTTTTTCTTCATCTATTGATGCAATCATGTGATTTTTATCATTTGTTCTGTTAACATGGTGTCTTATATTAATTAATTTTCCTATGTTGAACCATCTTTGCTTTCCAGGGATAAATCCCATTTGATCATGATGTGTAATTCTTCTAACATGCTGTGAAATTTGGTTTGATTGTCTTTTCTTGAGGATTTTTGCATCTATGTTCATCAGTGATATTGGCCTGTAATTTTCTTTTTCTTGTGGCATTTTTGTCTGCCTTTGGTATCAGAGTAATGCTGCTCTCATAAGATGAATTTGGAAGTGTTCACTCCCCTTCAATTTTTTTGGGAAGAGTTTCAGAAGAATTAGCATTATTTCTAATTTGGTAGAATTCACCTGTGAAACCATCTGGTTCTGGGCTTTTATTTGGTGAGAAGTTTTTAATAACTGAATCAGTCTTCTCACTAGTTTTAGGGCTGTTCAGATTTTCTATTTCTTCATGATTCAGTATTGGTATATAGTATGTTTATAAGAATTTATTCATTTTCTCTGGGTTACATCATTTTCTGCCATGTAATTGTTCATAGTAATCTCCCTTACAATCCCAATCCCACCCCCCTTCCACAACACACTGCGGCTTTCCAATGTGTCTGTGGAAACTTGAAGCCCAGAACTAAGCACCATGTTGCAAACAGGCTCTCCCCAGTACAGGCTAAGCAAGGTTGTCCCATTGCTTGCTCTACAAACTGTATCCAGCCAGCCAGCCCAGTATGCATACACATTTTTGCTGCCATGTCACACTACTGATTTACAGTCAGCTCCCTGTTGACTACAGGCCCCAGTCTTTTTCTCACAAACCGTAGTTAAGTCAGGTTTCTGTTGGCCTGCTCCTATATAGCTGACTTTTTGATATTTCAAAAAAATTATTTTAGTTTAAGTCTTGTTAAAGACATGAAGCCATAAGAACTCTAGATGAAAATTTTGGAAAAACTCTTCTAGACATTGGGCTAGGCAAAGAATTTATAAAGAAGACCCCAAAAGCAAGCAATAACAAAAATAAATAAATAAGACTTGATCAAATTAAAAAGCTTCTGCACAGCCAAAGAAACTATCACTAGAGCAAATAGACAACCTATGGGAAAAAATATTTGCGTGCTATACACCCAATAAAGGGCTAATAACTAGAATGTACGTAGAACTCAGGAGAATCAATAAGAAAAAAATCAAATAACTCCATTAAAAAGTGGGCAAAGGACATGAACGGAAACTTTTCAAAAGAAGATAGACTAATGGCCAAGAAACATATGAAAAAATGTTTGATATCTCTAATCATCAGGGAAATGCAAATCAAAACTACAATGAGATAATCATTTAACTCCAGTGAGAATGGCTTTTATCAAAAAGTCCCAGAACAGCAAATGTTGGTGTGGATGCAGAGAGACAGGAACACTCATACACTGCTGGTGGGTCTGCAAACTAGTACAATCTCTGTGGAAAGCAGTATGGAGATACCTCAAAGAACTAAAAACAGAACTACCATTCCATCTAGCAATCTCATGACTGGGTATTTACCCAAAGGAAAAAAAGACATTCCATAAAAAAGACATTCTGCACTGGAATGTTTACAGCAGTACAATTCACAATTGCAAAGATGTGGAAACAATCCAAGTGCCCATGACTACATGAGTGGATTAAAAAAATGTATTTTATATATATATATACCATGGAGTGCTGCTCAGCCATGAAAAAAATGATGAACTTCCCTTCATGTAAGGGACATTTAAAAAATTTAACAGGGCATATAATAATATTTGGAAACAGTATTTATTTATTAAATGTTGATAAAATGAAAGATTGGACAAAGAAAAAAAAACCCTGCTGGACTTAAAGGCTAGAAATGTAAGAACAAAATTTTGCAAAAAATTGCTAAAAAAGAAAGGTGCATGACTCATGTAGACAATAACTTAAACATAGCTCATCTACTTTGGTGTTAATTGTTCAATGAATTTGAATGTAAATATTTTAGAACACTGTCGTGTGTGCGCGTGTGCATGTGCGTGTGTGTGTGTGTGTGTTCTAAGATCTTAAGTCACACACCTTATTAGTATCAAGAATTTACCAAGTCAAGTTGATTAAGCTTTGGAAAATTATACATATAAAATCAACCTCCTATTTCTCTAATATACATATTAAAATGGGCATGACCTTTTCTGTGTCATAACTGGCAATCTGGATCCCTAGGGTGGAGCGAATCACTTAACACTTTTGTGTTTCCGTCATCCTACATATTAGATGGTGATAATAGTTTCTTCCTCAAAAGGAGAGGAATTCAGAGCCCTTATTTTAAAAATATGTATGGTAATACTAAGATCAGTAAAATTATTTTTTTCTATATCAGTAAAAATGTTTATTTACTTTAAAAAAATTTGAGTTAAAATAGTATGGACAGCAAAATTAAATCATTTAATTTTGTGTGTGTTTGTGTGCTGATGGTATTTTGGATAGGGGATGGCAAAAAATGGCAATTCAAAATCTGAATAGAAAAATAATATGAATTGCTACTTGTAAAATATGTCATTGATTCAGCAGTTTCTTTTCAAGACTTAAATACTGTTACACATTTTTTAAAAAGTATTTATTTTTTAATAATTGTGGTAAAGTATACACAACATAAATTTACCATTTTAACCATTTTTAAGTGTGCGGTTCAGTGACATTAAGGACATGCACATGGTCGTGCAGCCGTCACTGTCATCCATCCACACATTTTTTTATCTTGCAGAACTGAAACTCTGTACCCATTAAATAACATGTAAAATTACTTTTAAAATAATTTTATCTTTCACCTATACAGCACTTTATATATTACAATGATATAGCACATATTTAATCTTATTTGTGCATCATTCTTTTAAGAAGGATGAAGACTCAAGGCTCAGAAATGCTCAATAACTTGCTAGCTCTCACTCCTCTGGTTAATTGGAGAACCAAAACTTGAACCAAAACGTAAACTTGTTTCCTGCTTAATCCCATAGGTAATGCGAAACTAACTCATTGTCTATGTCAACTGATCTTTCAAAGGATTGGTCACCTGATCTCTGTGGCACCTGATCTCTCAAAATGATTATTTTTCTCTGATTGTGCTAACCTATTGTAAACTTTGTACTTGCTTCCCAAGTTCTATTTTATTCCTAAGTATTTGAGATTTGTGTTTTTTTTCTGATGAGATCATATTGGGTTCACTTTCAGATCCTTAATGTTTTGAATAATATATGTAGAAATTGTTCATAAAATGAACTTGCCCAAGAAGTGAACCTTGAGAACATTATGCTAAGTGAAATGAGCCAGTCACAAAAAGACAAATACTGTATGATTCCATTTATATGAGGCATCTAGTATTAATAGTTACATTCAAAGAAACAGAAAGTAGAATGGTACTTGGCAGGGCAAAGATGAAGAGGGAAATGGGGAATTGTTTAAAGGGTACGGTTTCAGTTTTATAAAGTGAAAAAGTTCTAGAGATTGCTTGTACATAAATGTGAATATATTTGGCACTACTGAACTGAACACTTAAAAATAATTAAGGGGGCCAGCCGTGGTGGCTCATGCCTGTAATCCCAGCATTTTGGGAAGCTGAGGTGGGAGCATCACTTGAGGCTAGGAGTTCGAGACAGCCTGGGCAACATAGTAGACCCTGTCTCTACAAAAAATAAAAACAAAATTAGCCAGGCATGGTAGAGCACACCTGCAGTCCTAGCTAGTTGGTAGGCTGAGGCAGGAGGATTGCTCGAGCCCAGGAATTCTAGGTTACAGTGAGCTATGATCATGCCACTGTTCTTCAGCCCAGGTGACAGAGTGAGAGACCCTGTCTCTAAAAAAATAAATAAATAATAAAGATTAAGATGATAAGTTTTATTTTATGTGGTTTTATTTTTTACCACAAATGAAGAAAAAGAGGAAAAAAACTTGCCCAGTTAGATTAAGTTTTATGATTTTTGACATAAACACCTTGAGGTTTGCCCTGCAGTTTTCTGCAGTTTCCATAATTCTTTGAGGCTCTAACACAAAGGAGGACATTCCCTTTAACTTTGCTGCCAGCTAAGAGGCTAATAACTGTTTCTTCCTCTTGTTATTTCACTCATGGTTTCATTAATTCACATTGACCAAATCACATTACCTTCTTAGGTCTCTGTTTCAAGAGTGTGGTATCAGACTAATGTATTCTGTCCTCTTAAGTATCCTGCTGGTAAGGGTTAATGAAATAATATATAAGAAGCTTTCAAATTCTTTATATTGAAAGCATCTTCCTGGGTTTGTAAGCATGTTAGGAGTCACATTACCCAGAGATACCCCTCAAGGACAATTTCTCTTCTTGGATGGAGTTGGTAGTAGGATAATACAGTTTGAATTCAGGATTCATTCATTCAGAAATTACACATTAAACACTGACTGTGCTCCAGCCTGTGCTAGGGGCTGAAAATGAAGGTAAACAAGCTAGTTTAGACATTTATATTCCAGTAGCAAAAAGGAGATCATAAACAAATACAGAGAAAAAGATCCATTAGAAGAATTCACTTAAGCTGTAGGAATCGTTTTGTTTTTTATTGAAATATCTGAGCTCCAGGTCAAAAAAATTTCCTCTTAGAGGACTTCACTTTTCATATTCACATTAAAATTTAGAACATGGGCACACTAGTTGGGAGCCTATCATGTACCCGCACCTCATGAACACTCTTAGGTCATTAGCCACATGCCTTGGGCTCTGAATACCTAATTAAACAGTGAAAAATTCAGTCTTTATTTTTGATAGCCCCAAATATCCAGATGAAGGCCTGACCTGTTCAGCTTTCACAGGGTTGCTTTTATGGCCCTGGCCTTCATGCCAGAAAGTGGGAGAATCGGGGGGAACCTGTGGCTGAGGGACTCGTCCCACGGGGCAAAGCAGTGGCCCAGAAGCCTCCCAACCTTCCTTCGACCTTGTTCCACACACAGCTTCGGTTCTTTTTATGGTTTCCTTCCAAGTCTGGTAATAGTTACTTGTAATCATATTACATTTTTCATTTACCTGCATCTTCCATTTCAGACCCTGACCGGGATAATATCAAAAGACATCATATCTGCTTTTGACTGGCTCTTTCAGAAACTGTAGGTCTAGTTGAAGAGCTTGCTGAGTTTTAGGGTCACCCTGCACCCTAAGAGCCTGAAGGAAGTTGTTTCAGAGGTGATGAAAAGAGAATTGTTGGTTTTTCTCCATATGTGTGATACCAAAAGTATAACGTGACTCATCTGCAGTAGGCTGGAAAGCCCTCGTGCAGGCAGAAGTCCAGTTTTGGGAGATTTAGCTAATGTATTATAGCATTATGTTTATAGGAAGAGATCACAGTAACAACTATCATTTATCAAGGGCTGCCTTCTGACAGTCACTTACACGTACTAACTCTAATCTGTATAATGACCCTATACAGTCAATATCATTCCCGTTTTACAGATGTGCAAACAAAGAGATTAAATACTCAGACTCACAGAGGTATTAAGGCTGTCAAGTTTCGAGATCCAAGCATTTTAATTAACAAATTAGGTCTCCATTGACAATTATAAACTGTATTTTTCTGTGTTGTTCTTACTTAAGTAGTTAAGTACACATAGATTTGAGCCCTTTTAGAAACAATCAGTATTTGTATATTTTAATGTTTTAACTTATTTTTCATTATGCTATAACTGTAAAAATGCACTTACACATTTTCTTAAATCCTTAAGTAAAGAAGCAAACCAAATGGCATTGAATTTCAGCAAGAATGAGATTAAAAGTTTTAATGCCTTAAACCCAGAATTATGTTTTTTCTCTGTACCCTACTTTTGCCTGCAAAATGTCATCATACCATTTTCTATTAGATGAGAAAAAAGCAAATGTTATAAATGAAAAAGAGTTTGGTGCAGCTACATCAGCCTCACGAGAACTCAAGTGGAACTTTAAATCCCGATGTTATATTCAAAAGGACATTGGTGAGTTGTGAAGCTCAGAGAGCCTCTCAACGAGTGACTCATTGGTCCTAGACCCTGGGAGATGGCATTGTGATTTTGATTGCTTTTTTATCAAAAGTTAAAGCCTATCCCAGAATATTGCTTTAAGGGCATTTTTCTTGGCTAATGTTTGGGCAAAAATCATTTTTATTCCTGCTGAGATGAAAATTTTTCACCAAAATTCAGAACAGAATATTACAAAGCTTCAGCTCATATCTCTCTAAAATAGTTTGTTTCATTATAATATTTACTGTATTTTTCCAAACGTTAAGACAATATTTTCATAGAAAATTAAATGAAAGAAATCAATTTTACTAGATTCTTTTCTCCATTAAAAATGTAGCAAATAGAACAAACATTTAATGATTGCTTTCCACCTTCTAGGCAATGTGTTAGGTGCTTTGGCAAATATTGGCTAACATTTATATGTGATTAACCTATGGAGTTATTTTCTAAAATATAGAATTTGCCTCTTTAAGATGATACCATGGTTAATTTCAACTATTACAAACAAAATTTTTTTAAAGCCTATACTTTCTCTCTCTCTCTCTCTCTCTTAGCAGAGTACTAAGGACCAATAAAATTTAATCATTTTTATGATACAATATTATTATTATTAGCATATTGAACTATACATCATACAGAGATATTTTGCAAAAGTTTTTGGTATGTGCATAGCTGTTTATGCATATATTCACTGGACTAGACATCTATGTTTTCAAGTTTTTGTGTTTGAGTGTTACAGTTTTTTTATTGTGGCAAAATATGCACAACATACCATTTATCACCTTAAACCATTTCTAAACATACACATCTGTGGCATTAAATATATGCACGTAGTTGTGCAAACATCACCACCATCCATCTCTAGAACTTCTGCATTTTCTCAAACTGAAACTCCCTACCTGTTAAACACTAACTCCCCATTCTTCCCTCTCCCAGCCCTCAGCAACCACCATTCTATTTTCTGTCTCTGTGAATTCGACTACTCTAGGTGCTTCATATAAATGGAATCATATAATTTTGTCCTTATTGACTGGCCTATTTAACTTAGCATAAGATCTATAAGTTACATCCATGTTGTAGCATGTATCAGAATTTCCTTCTTTTTCAAGACTGGGTAATATTATACTGTATGTTTACACCATATTTTATTTACCCATTCGTCTGTTAATGAACACTTGGGTTGCTTCCACCTTTTGGCTATGGTGAATAGTGCTGCTATGAATGTAGGTGCACAAATATCTGGTTCAAGTCCTTGCTTTCACTTCTTTTGAGTATATTCCAGAAGTGGAATTACTGCATCGTGTAGTAATTCTATGTTTAATTTTTTAAGCAATCTGTTATAGTTTTGATCTCTCTTTTCTTGTTGCTATTTCCTTGTACTGTTAGTGTGCCTGCCTTCAGCAAACTTGTCCTACCTAGTTATATCTCTTTACACTTTGCTGTTTATTTTCTTTTAGTTGAAGAATGATCTAGCTTTAGCTTTGATTGTAATTGTGCTTGGTATAGAAGTAAATAGCCTCTGAGTGAGGCTTTATGGGATGTTTAATTAAGTAAAGGATGTCAGCTTTAGTAAATACATCTTATAACATCTATTTAATCACTGAAAGGTCTTCATATTTTATATACTTTCAACTTATTGATGGTGTTTTTGATAATTAAGATTATAGCTGTGGTGATGCCTAGAAAAGTGACATATTATAGTTATTTGAATTAAAATTCCTTAATCTAGATGTTAACTGCGTGTGATTATATATTCTGGTAATGGACCAAAACTTTTTATTGAAAACTCGTGAATTATTATTAGTTATAGTTGCTTAGTGTGCATCTATGTCAGGCTCTAAGCACAGTTTTGGATTAGTGTGCAAAATTACTAAGTGAGTCTAAATCTTGGCTGTAAAATGCAAATATAAGCCTTTGTGCACCTGCCAAAAAACCAAAACAAACTACAATTTACTGGTGGTATAAATAGCTTTAATAATTTTACTCAAAATAAATAAATACCAATAAATAACAAGGCCATGTGACAGGGGATTTAATAGCCAGTTTGTTGTGATTATTAAATATTGGATCTTTAGCCATGATATATACAAGTCACCCTAAGATGACTTCTTGATGGTCTGGTCTTTATCCTCAGACTTTTATTCTCACTATTGCAGCATTTCAGCAAATTGTCTTCCCTGACTTCCTGCCTTTTCTAAGCCAAACTACCCAACCAACACTAGGCCCCTTATACTCCAACCCTGATTAGGACATTTATTTTGAATTCTGGTTCTTTTTCTTCACTCTCACTCCATCAATGTCTGTTTGGCTTTGGCCCCATTTGGCTTTGTCTCTCATTTCCACATGCTTCTCACACTTGATGACAGAAGAGAAAAACAGTTCTCTACAAAATAAAATGGGAAGATTTAACTACATTGTAAATTTCATAAAAACCAAGACCAAAATGGAAAAGATTTCCTCCTGAAATGGAGAAGCTAGTTTATTGACGATTACTAGTAGGAAATCGGTATATCGTCCCTCTCTCCTTCCTTTCCTTCCTTTCTTCTATTCAATGACAATATGCCTTACAAAACCTGTTAGACTGTTTTGTAGTTCTATACCTACAAAAAAGTGACACGATAGTCTCTGCCCATAAGTAGTTCATAGTTTCCTGGATGAAACACATATGTTAAAAAATAATGATAATGCAGTATGATCAAAACCAAAGTAGAGACCTACCTAGCTTCTCTGTGATATATAGGCAACAGGAAAAATTTACCATAAGAGAGAATGCTGAGGTTGAGTCTCAGATAATTAATTTTCTTGATGGAAAAGAAAGCCCAGAGAAATTCTAGACAGAAGGGTTAATATGGGCAAAAAACAACAAGGTTTCAAATAATATGGCACACCCAAGGAATGGTTAGTTGTTTGACACAAGGCAACATATTAGGAAATGAGATGGAACAGTGGATAAGAGCTAGAGAAGAATGAGGCAGTTTCAGCTGGCATTTGAGAAGAAGACATCCTTGCACCTATGTCTAGGGAACAACTCTAAGGTAATATATAAAATATCACATGTGAAAAGAACTACCAAATAAGACTTCATATTGGAAGTCTGGGATGTATCATATCCTTGCATTCCTCGATCTTTGCAACTGGGACTGCTCAGGCCTCACTTTACAGTATACCCAGCTCTAGGCACTACATCCCAGACTGTCTCCGGGTAATGAGAATACAAACACATATACACAAATACACACAAAATCACTCCCAATGTCCCAATGTCTCAAATGTCTCACTTACTTAACATCAATTTAGCTTCATTTTTCTGCACATTAATTTCTAAAAGTAAAAGAGGCTTTCGATTAATTTCTTAGTCTTATTGGTAATCTCAATCTAACTTTTTATACAAGGTACAGTATTGTTCCCTGAGCCTAAGCTTCATACTCTGTGTCATAATTTTAAGGTGGGCTAAAAATCACACTCTATTTCTAAATAGGTTGAGATATTTTGGGAAAAGTGCATTATAGGCACCTGGGCTTCTTACTAGAGAATCCTAGAGTTAAACTGGTTTATGCTCATGGACTCAAATTGTCCCCACCTGGCATGAGAGAAGCCATATATTCTCTGGTAGGACGGGATAACTACCAAGAGAGAGGTGAATGCTAAATGTGGGGAAGTCATTCCTTCACCGTTCATGGAATGGATTGAGAAAGTAGGCAGAGAGAGGCCAGGGGCATCATAAGTGAGGGAGGAGTTTTCTCCCTTCGAACAGTCTCTGGTCAAGTTTCTGCATGAATTTAGTTTGTCTTTCTCCATAACCCTCCAAAGCACTTACGTACTTACTGTCTTGAGTCGTAGTTCCCGCAATTGGTCCTACATCCTGTTATACACCAGGATACTGCCTCAATCTCTGTTTTCTCTTCTTGCCTCTTATTTAGACTTCCCCTAATTGCCTTCTGAGTTTGTATCAGCTCCATAACTTGTCAACTAAGCCTAACAGCAAAAAATTGTTTAAGATGGGAAACTTCACTCAACTTTTCTAAGGTTCTAATCTTTCAGAAAGCAGATCATGATATGTATGATTCATCATTGTACAAAAAAATGTTGGCTCTGACTACTTGCCATTTAAATTTTCTGGTACTCACATTTCTTGTCTTTAAAATTTGGAGGTTGGCCTAGATGGTCCCTGGGCTCCTGGAAGCTATCGTGTTCTATGACTCTGAAGTAGACTGAACTATTGGCCCCAATTCTTTAGCCCCCTGTGCATCTATGTGGCGCAGCCTCAGCATGAGGATACTTCTCTATCCCTTGACTTTGGAATTGGCCATGTGGCTCACTAAGAATAGGACAGAAGGTACACTATGCCAGTTCAGAGCCTAAGCCATAAAGATGCCTCCCTCTTGCCCTTCTGCCATTGTTATGGGAGCAGCTTTCCTTGTGTAAATTGCCTATCCCAAGAGGAGGATTAGAGGTAATGTAGAGCAAAGCCACCCACACCATTGCTGCCTAAAGCTGAGCCTTCCTAGCCACCTTAAACTCGTGAACAAGAAGTAAACTCTTATTGTTGTATGCCATGGAGATTCTGAAGTTGTTACACAGTATTACTGTGGGAATATCTAACTGACACAGCCTCCATAACTAGTGTTTTGCACATAGTAGACTTGATAAATCTTGGTTGAATGATTCTATTATGGAGAACTGTTTCATTGTGTCTACTTTTGCATGAAGTACAATGGTCACAATAAAATGTCTCCTGAATTACAGGTATCAATCAGAAGACCGGTGACTGAGGGTGCTTAAAATTGTTCTGTAAGGGAGGATGGAGTAGCACTAGCCGTTGCTATACTTTCTCAGGCATTTCTTAAGTCCTTAACCCCTGCAACCCACTCTACTCCCATCCCACTCCTAGTCAGCATCTGTCTGTCACCAATGCTTAGAGAATCCACTTCTGGCAAGTTCCTTTCAGAAGGTTTTGTATGACTTTGTAATTTTCCCAGCTATTTGTATTGGGCCATTCTGACCTAGATCATTTGGGGGAGAGAAGAGAGGCTGCTAAAGAGATGAAGGATTGTAATGAGCCTCTTTTCACTGGAATCTTTACAAATTAGGTCAGTTGAAATCTGATGAAAGCAGGGTATAGTCTGTAGTGGATAAGTGGAAAATTGCACTGAGACATAGGAAAACTTCTTCAAAATGATTTTTAATGTCTAGATGAGTTTTTTTTTTTTTTTTTTAAAGCAAACGGCAATGCTCAGAAATCCTGGAAGTCACTATGGTACAAGGAGGCTGGATCTTAGGGATCATGGAAGGGACATGTTGGTTCTGAGTACCATTTCTGACCAAGGATCTGAGGAAGTATGCCCCTGATTCTTTGATGTGCCCTTCAAAGAGGGCCAGGCAAATGTCACAGGCAAATTACCAACATGGATACTGGCATACAGGAAAGACAAGAAGTTAGTCCAAATTCTCTGAACCACCAGGTGACAGATCTGGGAATTAGATCTAAGCATTCTGATTCCAGAATCCTGATTACCTTGTATTATAACATGCTACTAAAACTTGTTTTTATTTTTAAATTTTAATGATCATCTACAATAAACTCTACATTACACAAGGAGATAAAAGTATTACTGGATATTATAGAAACTACAATTACTACTAGTAGCAAGTACCATTTCTTAAGTTCTTACTTTGAATTAAGTTATTTTTATCTATATTATTTCATTTAATTTTCATAACTACACTGTTAAAGTAATGATATTACTTTAACATTGTTCACATTTTTTAGATGAGGAAACTGAGGTCCAGAGAAAAGAAGTGATTTTTCTCCCAAGTTTACAGGGCCAGAAATATATAACATGGGTTCTGGCTTTTAGGAGATTAAGGGAGTTTTCTCAGAATAACAGGGCTAGTGGGGCATGAAAACAGCCTACGTGGCACAAGGTTGGCTAGGAAAGGAAGGTCTTGAATATGAAGATCTGGAGGAGAAGTTTCAAACTTTTTCTGTAAAGGGCTTTGAAGGCCATGGTCTCCATTGCAACTATTCAATGCTGCCATTGTAGCATGAAAGCACCCATAGACATACATAAACTAATGGGCATGAATATGTTCCAATAAAACATTATATATAAACACTTAAATTTTAATTTCTTATAATTTTAGTGTCACGAAATGTTGTTCTTTGCCCTTTTTTCTCAACCAGTTAAAAGTATAAAACCATTCTTATCGTGAGGGCTGTACAAAAACAAGTAGCAGGCTAAATTTGGCCCACAGGCCATGTAATTTGCTGACTCTTGGTCTAATGTCTCACAGTACATTATACACATACATTACATGTGTCTATAATATATATGTACATATTATATATAAATATTTGCAGCAGAAAATGGTAAGAACTTTGTCATTGACAGAACGATGGGAAATCTATGGAAATTATATTTCATAACCCATCTCAAAAGCCGTGGAAGATTAAGATGTTAAGCACTATGTCTCCACAGAATCATTTTTGACCCTTATTGAAAGGGCCAAATGAGAATGTTTGGATTTCCTTAACCTTTCTGTACTTCAGTTTTCTCTTCTGTAAAATGTGGATAATTAGAATACTTACTCTCTGTGTCAGGGTCCCCAAGATCAATCTCAGGTTCAACAATTCAGTAGGAGGAATCACAGGACTCAGCATATGGTCATACTCACTGCTCAGTACCCAGGGAGGCAGCCTCCCTGATCAGCCCCCAATATATCAAATTCTAGACACCAAGAAGGTAAATAAGTGTTCAACAGAAACCATATTGCATGTACAAATAGTTTAGGCACAGTGAGTCACTCTTATCATGGTGGGAACACTCATAAAATCCAAGTTCCTAGATGCCAGCCAAGAGTGAACCACCTTTCAAGTAGGCCTTTCTAAGGATAACTGCCAGACCTGCTGTGTTAACTTTTTTCTGCACACTCTCCTAAAGTGGTGTGGATTAAATGAGATGACGTACACTTTTACAGTGGTTCAACTTATGATTTCTTTATTTGATGATGGTGTGAAAGTGATACACATTCAGTATGTCTTGGACTTTTATAGGTCTTTTTGGACTTGTGATGGGGCTATGCATAGATACACTTATTCAAACTGAAAATATATTTTCAACTTACAGTGAGTTTATTCATGTGTAACTCCATCATAAGTCCAGAAGCACCTGTATTGTACTGTAATAATGCTCAGCAGGGAATGAGCCCCAAAATCTGCACATTTCACTCTCAGCAGATTAACCAGATGGCAAGAAGTGCATAAAGAAAAACACTCACAGTCTCAAGGATGGCACATTCTTTTAAGGATACATTTGTGTGTTATGAATCATGACACACATGTATCACCAACAGAAAAATGTCATTAATTTCACCCATCAAACTATAGCAATAAAAACCATTGTCTCTCCAGTTATCTCTTGTGTGATATGCCTTATTGGCCAAATGGAGAAGTCCACGAACAAGAGACAATATCAACCTGA
Organism: Avahi laniger; assembly: GCA_963575035.1. NCBI lineage: Eukaryota > Metazoa > Chordata > Mammalia > Primates > Indriidae > Avahi > Avahi laniger. The sequence goes on from CAUYSK010009273.1 coordinate 90,970, forward strand.
AGTTCAGGATTCCTCTGAGAGTGGAGGGTACTCATTCTCAGGGACTCTTGAAGGTCTGCAAATTTGTATGAAATTAAAAACAGAGGAAGGGACCTATAGTAAATTTACACTGAAGGATGGGAGAGGAGGGCACATCTAAGTCATTGCCTAGTAGTAATTGCCAAGGCTATCTCTGTAGACTGCTCCACTGTGACTTTCTTTCTACTAAGGAAGCCCAGATATGGAATGGTTATACTACCAATTCAGTCATTGCATTGTTCTCGGTTGGCACCAAGAAAGGATGATAAATGTGCTATCAGTTTGCATGAGGGAGCAAGTCATTATTTTGTATTGTGCTGTGGAAATCCCAGCACAAAACTGATAGTAAATTGATTCGTTAAAGGCCCAAGATGTCAGGGTTTCTCCTTTATTCTTTTGAGATACTGTTAATCCTCAATTATCTATCAATGGATTTTCCACTTTGTGGCTAATTTTAGATGGTAATTTTTAATACCAGGCAGGTTCTCTCCAGCCATCTAGAGTATGTTTCTTCATTTGCATATTTTTGTAGGCAATAAAAATGCTTTAGAAAGTGAAACACTTAACAATAAATCTTCTGCATAAAATATTATATAAAATGTTAAGGAGATAAAAAAGAGGGGCTTAGAGTTTTATTTATTATTTTGGAATATCGACAAACTTGGTGTAGATAATTGAGTCAACCATGTGTTGTTTTTTTTTTTTTCTAAAAACATATGTTCTTCAGAAAAAGAAAAAAGAGAGATTATTCTGTTCTTTATGTGGGATAACACAATTATCCTTTTATAATAGAGATGTAACTTAAGATTTACAAAACAAATGGTTTTTCCTTTGTTGGTCAGCTGATGAATCCTCTGAGTAATTAAGGATTGAGACTAAGCTAAAGATCAACTCTCTAGTAATCTAGCACTTTGCTGATAAATACTATAATCTCCAAACCATCATCATCACTTCTTTTTTTTTTTAATTTTTTTTTTATTTATTTCAGCATATTATGGGGGTACAGATGTTTCTGTTACATATGTTGCCCTTGCCCCCCTCCCTCCCTAAGTCCGAGTTTCAATTATGCATCATCACTTCTTAAAAAGCAGAGACTTAAGTCACTGCAATGTCATCTCTGAAATAATAACATGGCCAGCCTATTCTGAAATGAGATTTCATGTTATTTTATTATATAGAAATTATGGTCTGAATTGTTTAATTATTTTCTTTTTAAGTACTTGCTTTAATTATTCAAGGACTTTAAAAGAAATCCACTTAAATGAAAATTTAATAATACAGCCATTTCCAATTCTATTACATACAATTTAGTATAGTTTTTATGCCGTTTCATCACCTTAAAATCTCTTGGTGAGTTTCGTAGCCAGGAAATCTAATGTCATGAGAAAAACAGTATAGCTAGAGAATGAAGAAAATAGATAGTTTACCCAATTCTTAGACCATAATTTGCTTACCATATGGTCCAGAAGCCATGCAAGGCAGATCAGATGTAGCCATTGATGCTCACAGAGTTAACTGCTTCTTTCTGAAATTTATGAGATGACAAAAGCATTGCAGTATGAAAAATTAAAACATAAATGCCTCAATAGTGAAACTTTTGTAACCAGATGGGATATCCTTTATGCCATAGGCTTGCTTAAGTATATCATTCAATTTGAAACTTTCAAATTGTGAATGCATTACATTTGGCAACTTACACTTTGAGTGGAAAATATATCGATATTTAAATCACGTCGCATGGTTCTGGGATTGAGTCAGGTTCTTGGAGTCTTGGTTGTCAAAGTAGGAGAGAAGGAGATGTGATAATTGTTAAAAACAAACAAACAAAAAAAGCCCACCTATTTAGAGAGGACAATGAAAAGTAACCAGATGCAAAATGAAAGGGGAAACATCCTTGGAGTGTGAGCAAAGACACTACATTTTGGTTTTGCTTACAAATATTTTTATACATAGTAATCGGAAAGACCATCTTTAGATCTGACAAACAACTATGTTGTTATATAATCTGGGGGTCAAAAATAAAAAATTAAATTCAATGAACAAGTAGAATTTCAATCTTAGCATCAAAACTGGTTAGTAAAGTAAGGAGGCGTTTTCATTCACCTTCAAAGATAGGAATAATAAAATATTTTTATTTTTATTGATCCAAGTAAACTCAAGATCAACATTCAATGAAATGCTCTGTTTGTTAAAATTCACATGTGTTTGTTACAGGTGTTCACTTAAGTCATCCAATGAAAATCTGACGTTAGTTTCGCTGTCACTCTCCACATAAACCCACTTTAAGATTGGCTTTCACCAAGAAAGGCCACTTCTAAGAATTTATCCAACTGATAAGCTTATACCTTTGCAAAGTGATCTATGTGCTAAGATATTTCAGCATGAATTAGTAAAAAAATCAGAAACAACCTAAATATCTATCAGTAAGTGTCTGTTTATTTTATGTTGCAATGAAATACTCTTCTGGCAGTAACAAAAATACTAAAATAGCTCATATATCAGATGAGGAATGATCTTCACAGTATTTTAAGTGAAAATCTACCACATAAAGAGCTGTATTATGTTATAACCATTTGTATGAAAATATATTTTAATGCTGTATGTGAATATATATATTCATGCTCAGAATGCTTAAAACATCTTTGGAAAGATACACATAATTGGATGAAAACTGAATAATATAGCCATTTCCAATGGCTCTTGGGAGGTGAAAAGTTGCTGGAGACAAGGTGGTAGAAGGAGATTTAGTTTCACCATATATACCATTTTATAGCTTTTGAAGTTTGTAATGTGTATGTGTCTTATATATTCAAAACCTTATTTTCAAAAATTCACCTGCCTAGGAAGAACAAATGGATTTGTCACCTACTCTTCAGAATACTTTGTTACTCTGCTGCTACACATCAACCAATAGATCAGGCTGGAAAACCTAGAAATAAACCCACACATTAATGGTCAATTGATTTTTGACAAAGGTGCAAAGAATACACAATGGGGAAAGGACAATCTTTTTGATAAATGGTGTTGGAAAAACTGCCCACATGTAGAAGAATAAAATTAGACCCTTATTTTACACTATATTCAAAAATTAATTCAAAATGGAATTAAGGACTTAAATATAAGACCTGAAACTGTAAAACTACTAGAAGAAAACATAAGAGGAAAGCTCCATAACATTGATCTGGGCATTGATGATTTTGGATATGACTCTGAAAGCACAGGCAACAAAAGCAAAGATAGACAAATGAGATTGCATCAAACTAAGAAGCTTCTGCACAAAAAATAAAATAATTAACAACGTAAGGATAACCTACAGAATAGGAGAAGATATTTACAAACCATAAATCTGATAAGGGGTTAATATCCAAAATTCCCAAGTAATTTAAGCAACTTGATAGCAAGCAAACAAATTAACCTTGTTAAAAAATGGGCAAAGGACCTGAACAAATATTTCTCAAAAAGACATAAAAATAGTCAATAGATATAGAAAAAATGGTCAGCATCACTAACCATTAGGGAAATGCAAATTAAAATGACAATGAGACATCACCTTACACCTGTTAGAAATAGCTTTTATAAAAAAAGATAAATAATTACTGTTGGAGAAGATGTGAAGAAAAGGAAATTCTTATACATTGTTGGTGTTAATGTAAGTTAGCATAGCCATTATGGAAAACAGTATGGAGGTTCCTCAAAAATCTAAAAATAAAACTATCATAAAACCCACTTTTGGGTATATATCCAAAGGAACAGAAATCAATATGTCGAAGGTACATCTGCATTCCCATGTTCATTGCAGCACCATTCACAATAGCAAAGATATAGAATCAGCCTAAGTGTCCATCAAGGCATTAATAGATAAAGAAAATTACACACACGCACACACACACACACACACACACATACACACACACATTTTCTATTTGGCCTTAACAAAGCGGGGGAAGAAATCCTATCATTTGCAACAACATGGATGAATGTGGAGAATATTATGCAAAGTGAAATAAGCCAGGCACAGAAAGACAAATACCACATGGTATCACTTATATGCAAAATCTAATAAAATTGAACTCATAGAAGTAGAGAGTAAAATGACAGTTACCAGAGGCTGAGGGAGGAGATGGAGAGGGAGAGAATGAGGAGTTGATCAAAGGGTACAAAATTTTAGACAGACAGGAAAAATAGGTTTTGAGATTTATTGCACAGCAGAGTGACTATAGACAATAATAATGTATTACATATTTTAAAATAACAAAGAGAGTAAATTTCAAATGTCTCACAAAAAAATGATGCATAAATGAGATGATGGATATGTTATTTAGCTTGATTTAATCATGCCACATTGTATACGTATATCAAAACATGTTTCCCATGAAAGTATACAATTATGATTTTTAAGTGAAAATAATGTTAATAATAAATTTTTAAAAATAACAAAAATAAATAAACTAAAAAAGAAGAACTACTGCTCTTTTATGAAAATATAACTATGATCCTCACATTTTTTATAGTACACATGATTTTTCTTCCCACATTGCTAGCTTGATTCAATTAACTTTGTAAGCATTTTTCAACATGCTTTTCTGTAAGTGCTCAATTTTCTTACACATTTCAAATTATTTTTCAATGAAATTCTTAGAAACAATTTTCCACCCTTAGGATCTGTTTTTATTAAGCATTTATATTGTACTTTAAGGTGAAATTCTTATTATAGTAGACTTTTAATCTATTTGGAGACTATAACATTTCAGAAGATTAGAGAAGCATGAAAGAAATAAATACTTTTTTTGGATGTTGATTAATGAGATCTAGGGAAAAAGATGAAAGAAATGAGTTTCCTTTTGTGTTTGCACAAGGATAAAGTGAAAAAAGAAAAAAAAGACTTAATTAGGTAATTTTTTTTTCTTATTCAAGACCTTGTTTTGTGGGTTGGGAAAATTTGGGGCTTCAGAACTCATCCAATTTCACAGCAGTATATTTTCAAATCGAATTGATGGGAAAGGTCTTTTGAGGTTACTAAGGAACATCAGTAAGGAGGCTGAGACAGGAGCTTTTATCTCAGGCTATTTCAGAAGTCAAGAGCAGAGCTAAGAATAGCTGTTCATAATGGCCAGTCCAGTGTTCAGACCACAGACACAGGCTCCCTGGTCCCCATGCCTGCTTAGAGCATCTTCTTAGAATATGCAGTAGTAGGAAATCTCTAAAGAGACTCTGAGTCACTTTCATACCCAACCTAAATTTCTTTTGTTCCCTTGGTTCATTACTGGGCTGAAAGCAAAGCTGAGATGAGGACCAAGGAAAGGCGTCTGATTCAATAGAGTGAATTGAGAATTGAGCACATGCTGAATGCTCTCCCATCTGCTCTAAACTAATAAAAAATATTGGAAAAATACTTATGAAAATTAACACACAATTATTTTTAAACTTTAAGAAAGGACAATCTCTAGAGACCACAAGTAGACAAGCTTAAAAAAAAAAAAAAAAAAAAGGAAAAGAACTCATGGGGAGAAATAGGAATCAAGTTTAGAAAGATGAAATGGTATTCCTAAGCTGAATTTCCCTAACAGATCCTGAGTGCTGGACACTACACAGCCATTGCTGGGGCCTCCATAAAACTACTATGGGTTTACACAGAAGATGACTTTACAATCAAGAATCCCAAAGACCCAAAACAATAAATGTTGGCGTGGATGCGGAGAGGTAGGAACACTCATACACTGCTAGTGGGACTGCAAATTAGTGCAACCTCTGTGGAAAGCAATATGGAGATACCTTAATGAGATACAAGTAGAGCTACCATTTGACCCAGCAATCCTATTACTGGGCATCTACCCAAAAGAACAAAAGTCGCTCTATGAAAAAGACACCTGCACTCGAATGTTCATAGCAGCACAATTCACAGTTGCAAAGATGTGGAAACAACCCAAGTGTCCATCAATACATGAGTAGATTAATAAACTGTGGTATATGTATACCAGGGAGTACTATTCAGCTTTAAGAAACAATGGTGATATAGCACCTCTTATATACTCCTGGAAAGCGCTGGAACACATTCTACTAAGTGAGATATCCCAAGAATGGAAAGACAAACACCACATGTACTCACCATCAAATTGGTATTAACTGATCAACACATAAGTGCACATATAAGAATAACATCTATTGGATGTTGGGCAGGGGGGAGGGGGAGGAAGAGGAGGAAGGAAGGGATGGGTATATGCATAAACAAAGAGTGCAATGCGCACCACCCGAAGGATGGATATATTTGAAACTCGAACTTGGGGGGGAGGGGTGACAAGCGCAACATACATAACCTAAACATCTGTACCCCCATAATATGCTGAAATAAAAAAAAAAGCATAAAAAAAAAGAATCCCAAAGTACCTGAGAAAGTCAAAATGATGAAAAACATACCATAAATTTAGCAAGCTTAGGAGTCTACATTCCCCAAAATATGGATAATTGAATAATCAGAAACGATTTTAAAATAAAGGCTTGTAGATCCTGTAAAAGATAGAGAATGGAATGGGAACACTGGAAAAAGTACAGAGGATAATAAGAACAAGTGATAATGAAACAAGAAACAGATGTTTTGAAAATTGCTATTACAGTTTTCAGAATTTAGTAATCATTGAAATAAAGAGAAAAGATAATTATATACATTGAACAGAAGACTGGAAACATCTGAGGAGAGAATGGTGAACTGGAAGAACACAGTGCAAAGATACAGAAATGGAAAATATAAAAGAAGAGTTAGAATACATGGAAGGTAGAATCAGAAAGTCCAACATGCATATGCTACAAATTCAGAAAAGAGACAATACAGAGAATGGTAAAGAAATAATGCTTAATGAAATAAGAGGGGCCAGGTGTGGTGGCTCATGCCTGTAATCCTAGCAATTTGGGAGGATAAGATGAGAAGATCATTCGAGGCCAGGAGTTTGAGACCACCCTGAACAACATCATGAGACCCCAGCTCTACAAAAAATAGAACAATTAGCTGGGCATGGTTGTGTGCCTATAGTCCCAGCTACTTGGGAGACTAAGGCAGGAGAATCGCTTGAGTCCAGGAGTTTGAGGTTGCAGTGAGTTATGATGACACCAGTGCACTCTAGCCCAGGGAACAGAACAAGACCCTGTTTTAATAAAAAAAGAGAAAGGGAGAGAGAGATAATGACTGAGAATTTCCCCAGAATGTAACATGGAAATATTTAGGTTAGAAATAACTTCTGAGTATTGAGTAAGATAAACGATGGCCAGGGGAAGCTGAAACAACTTTTGAAAATGAAGATTGGAAGTAAATATGATTTTTATCCCATCATCTTATCTCTACTTTTAACATATGCATTACACTCTTAATACTGTACAAGGCAGTAATATATGTAAGTAATCCTTTTTTCTACTGAGAGTGGTGAATAATCAAAAAAGTTTGGAACTCATTCGTGTTTATTTCTTGAGAGTATAATCTTAGCAGCTCTTTACTTAATAGGTAATGGAATTGAACCAAAACTGTGGGAACACAATAAATGGCTCCTCATCTGTCCTGAAACTATAGACCACAGAGCTCTTCAGATTAAAGTGGACTAAGTGAAAAGAGTCAGGGAAGACTGAGGGATTCTATCAGACTAAAAAGATGGAATAGTGATCATTTTGTACTAGGCATGACATTGGATTGATTTGTGAATGGCAATTGGATAGCATGATTATAGTAGCCGAGGTGGGCAGCAAGAACATGACAGAAAGTGTCTAGAGCCATCTCTGTAGCATAATTTCTAACAAAATATTTACACTAAAAAATGTTACAAGATTTACAAGTGCTGTTAAAAGATTTTGTTGAGTTCTCAAGGATTTAGGAGACCTAATTCTCTTTGAGAGGATGAGTCTTCAAAGAGTAAGGGTAGCCCTGACAGTGAATCTTAAAATTGGCAGACAAGAAGGAAACAAGAAAAACAAAGGTGAATAGTGGTGAATGCTAATGCACAGCACAGGGAAGCTTAGAGAAAATAGTACAGCAGCAGTATCAGGACACCTGCCATGGCCAGGAATCCAAGCCCTTGTGTTTTGATAATTTAGCCCCCAGGAAAAATGTGGAGCCTTTGCATCCATTCAATGAGGTCTAGGAAGATCCCTAAGTCAAGTTGCAAATATAGATTAATGACGGGAAACAAACACTTAAAGACCAGAAACGTGAATCTCTTACCAGGAAAAGCAAGTACAGTATATTATTTTCAAATGGCATTATGGACTGAACGTGTCCCCTGAAAATTTATGTGTTGAAATCCTCATACTCAATGTGATGGTATTAGAAGGCAAGGCCTTTGGGATGTAATTAGGTTATGAGGGTGGAGCCCTCACAAGTAGAATTAGTGTTCTCATAAAAGGGACCCCAGAGAGCTCTCCTGCCCCACCTTCTGCCATGTGAGGATACGAGAAAACAGCGAGGTGTAACCTGGAAGAGCCCTCTCCAGAACACAACTATGCTGACACCCTCAGATTTCCAGTGTCCATACCTACGAGAAATTTTATTGTTTATAGGTGCCCAGACTATGATACTTTGTTATAGTAGCCAGAACCGACTAAAACAGGTGGGGTTGGTGGTGTCGGGAGACTAAAACTGTTCTCTATAATTGGTTATGAAAGACCCACAGTAACTTTCCTCAAAGACAAATTTGCTCAGAGTTCTAAACACGCTGTTTCTAATTTCTTTTTTTTCCCCACTTTCTATTTATTCTGCTATTCAAATCAATCTGGCTAGAGCCCTCCCATTCTACTAAGAATGTTCTTTCTAAGTCACCGATAACTCCAGGTTGGCCAAGCCAAAGCCAATGAACACTGAATTCTCCTGTCAGCATCCCTTCCCAAAGTTGAGCACATCCTTTTTCTTTAAGAAGACCTTTTGTACTACAAGCTTCCGCTACATGGCACTCTCATAGATTTTTCTCCCGATGCTTGAGCCGCTCCTCCTCACTCCTCTTCTATTATCAGATTTCTAAATATTAGATTAGGATTTGTCCTGGACCCTCTTTTCACTCTAGATGAGATCATTATTCTTATAACAAATAACTCCCAAATTTATATTTCCAGCCAAGATTAATCACTGGAGTGCCAGGAGGATCCAACTGCCAACATACCATCTCCATTATAATGTGTCACAGGTATTGCAAATACTTTGGAACTGAACTTCTGATTATACCCATTTCCCTTGCTACATCAGACTCTGACCTTTGGTTAACTCACTAGTTCTGCTCCCCTGGTAACCTGATAAGGGTAAAGTGTGAACTATGTCATTAGGCAGAATTATTTATGATAAAATGATCCTGAGTTTCTAAACCAAATTAAGACTAGGAGCAACCCTATATGCAACTCTTATATGATGTGGGTATCATAGTTTTGGGCTCTCCTAAATAGGATGACCCTTGTAATTGTGTACGTTTCTCATAGGGTTATTACAGCTGCAGCCTTGACTAGCTATCCTGCCAAACAAATTAGCTTGAGTGTGCGTGTGACCTTGAGGCTCTCTTGGACAACTGGGAGAGGTTTTTCATATAGTTAGTTCTTCAGAACTGTGCATAGAACAAGATTGTCAATTATGAAGCACCTGCTTCTTGAATGGATTTGAAACTTTAAGTTGTATCTGTTAATAGAAAACATAGGAATATGGAACTAAATTATCACAACCCAATTTCTAACAAGTTGTCCCTGTGATGGGGTGGAAGGCTGAAGTGTTGGTGTGGCACCTGATTGAGTTCTGACCACAACACTATGCTGATGTGCAGCTACAATTTGGGAGCAGAATAACTGCTTTATTCCCTCACATTCAAGTGGCTGTGGTGACTCCTTACATTGTGTTACCATCCCTTTCTCTCTGTCCATTGTCTTTTCACCCAATCGTTTGAACGATGATCAGACACCTCTGAAATACTGTAAAAAAAAAAAAAAAGGCTAAAAGTAGAAATATCAGTGTAGGTTAACAAGTGAGGCAGTGATGACAAATGCTCTTATACCCCAGTGTCTTAGAAAGAAAGAAACCACCAATTCCCATGGTTTTGTAGCACACTTTATGCAGGAGAGAAACATAAAATTTCAAGTGTATCTGAAACAGACTGAAGTGACTCAGTAGAGAGTTATTACTTCAAAAAAATCACATAATTTTTTTTACAGGTTTTTGAGGTGGGAGGGATAATTTCTCAATCTTTAGTAGGATATCCAAAAAAAGAAAGAAAGAAAGAAAGAAATTATTTAATTATTTTAGTTATGTCTCACATTATTCCTGTAAAATTTTTTCAGTTAGAATTCCCTTTATTTCCAGTGCAAAATACACTAATGTGCTCCTTTTGGTTTTATATGCTGAGCCAGTTTATGGATTATATAGAAAAGTCTGTTCCAATATTTGGGAGGAATATTTTGTTTTAGTTTATTTATCAATAAACCAATACAATACCAAATGAATTATATATTTTGATTATCCATTTCATTCTTAAATGTAGTTCATATAACTTTTGGTCCTTTCAGAAAATAACAAGCCAGTTGTTATAGGACAAAGATTCAACATTACTGAGAATGTTCTGAATGTATTTGTTGATAAAATATAAAATTAACCTTTACCAAATTTGGAAGTCAGAACTTGTTATAAGCTCTTTGTTCAAAGACATAAAAAATGTAGGCAACAACAGAAACAAAAGAAAAAAACTGATAATTCCCTAATGATCAAAGGATTGCTCCAATAAGTTTGCACATTTATAAACAAGAATTTTAAAATACTTACAGAATGCAAACTGTAAGCCACTTGTTGGTAATAATACATAAAATCTAATTATCAAAGATTTCAAATGAAATTACATTTCATAAATACATAATAACTCTGTAATAAATAGGACAATGAATCTTTCAATTCTTGCAGAGTAATGAGGGCTCACTAGATAAAATTATTTATCTGGAAACACACTTAATTTCCTGCTCACCGAGGGTACAATGGCACTAAAGTAGAAGTTATACATAAACTACTTCATGTCTTTCTTTATGCCAGGCAGGTACTCTGCTCTAAATGTTGATGAACTATGATAAACCCTGGAATTTCCATACTGGAATTTGACAGCTCTCACTCTAAAGTTTCTTCGACTTTAAAACATGTAGATTTGATAATGCACGTATACTTGCAAAAGATGAGGAACACATTTGTTTTAACTGCACACATCCAAATTAAATCATATATCTAAGCACATCTATTCATCCACATTTTGAATGGTTTAAGTACAGTTCAGTAGCAAAGCAAAGGTGAGTTACATTAAAATTCAGCCAACACTGTTGAGAACAGCATGATCACCAGTATGGTAGGCATTGCAGTACTAGAAATGAAAATTTCTTGCCTCTGACAAGTTTACAACACAAATAGGAAGAGAAAGCACCCATTCAAGCACATCTTATAGGAAACTGGGGACCATTATATTATATTTGGTATACACATGTTTGTTGGAAAACATGGGTTAATGACGTTTTCTAATTTGTAATTTCTTTTCTCTTTGCAAATCATGGATATATCCTTTGTTACATATGACCTTGGTCTGGGGTTGTTTCTGGGTGCTATATCTTGAACTCTGACATTGGTTCCTTGCAAGATTTGTGTTTATGTATCTAATCATTCCTCCTTCCTTTCTTCTCCATGACACTTTAGCTTAATGCTAAGCACAGAATATGTATTCAGTAAATACTTTTCACTTGCTCAATTATACACTTAATGGAGGTAAGCCTGAAGTTAGGTATGAGAGAAAGTTGGTGAGAAGAGGTATGAATCTGACAGGTAGATTGACAGTGTTGAATGAAGATGTTGGCAGAGAAAGAAGATAACGGTAGATTGAGAAATTGTTGCAGGGAAATGTCTCTGATGGAATGGAGTGGAATGAGTTAGGAAGCAATAAGAGTTCAGTAGACAACAAGGCCATCTACTCAGTTGTCAGTCTTGAAGTCAGGGCTATGAAATTCTGTTACTGACCTTACAAATATTGTATTTTAGAAATGTTGACTTGACAACATGCTAAAGGGACTTGAACAGTGTGATGCTAGTTTGACATGTCCTATATATTTCATTCACGCGAATTTACCATTCTTTCAATGTTAGCAAGATTAGACCAGACCCGTAATATGGTATGTATTCATTGTGGCATTATTTTTGGTCCCAGGTTGTGTTGATTGATTTTTCACCTCCATTTATGGCAGTGAAATCTAATGGAAGGGCTTTTAAGCAAGCTACTCTGCCATATTGATGTGGGTGATTTTTTAATAGCATTTCTGAAATCCTAGAGACATTTTTTCCTTTTGTTTAGTCTGAATGCCATTTACATTTGGAAGAATCAAGACATGAAATCCTTCTAACCTCTTCAAACATGAAAGTGGCTACAAATACATGTTTCTCATTTGTCTTCTCAAGCCTTGAATCTAGTGAGGAGACTCAGAAAGAGAAGGGAATGTTTAATCTATAACTTTACTATTCTTCTATTTAGACATTTGAAAGGGTACTTGGCATTGAGGGGAAATATTTTCTTAGAAAAATGGATTTCCTGTTCAAGATGAGATAGTAAGAAATGGAAAGTTCTAAAGTTCAGTTTTTCTTAAGTTTGTTTAATGGTATAGTTTTTTAAAAGATATTCAGTAATTATTTCAGATTGGTGATAATGAACAACCAATGACTTTGTACTTTTAGGAAACTTTATTTCATGAAAAGACAACCACTACTATAATGTTGCCGCATATACTTTTTTAAGGCTTAAGAGTTCCCCTCCCTCCCACCCCCCACTTTTGCTGCCTTTAATTAATGAATGTGTTTTGAAAAAGAAAAGCAATATTTTTCAGACTAAAACCACAGTCTTCACCCTTCTTGAGCATAAGGCAGCATGCAATCATGCATGTAAACTTAATTGTGAAAAATAAATCAGAATTCTAAAAAAATTTTAAAAAATTAAGCAATACTCTATGGGAATATCTAAATAAAACATGCTTTCCATAAGAAAATAAGTTATAGGAACTGAAAAAATATAAACATATCTTTTAATTTGCCAAAATGTAGCATATATTGCATATGTTTTCAGAATATCACCCAATATTTCTGTGGAACTTATTTTTACAGGGTCTGATAGGGACCTCTCCCTTTTAAATGTGTATATAGCACCTGAAATAAACGCAATCTGTTTAACATAAATTTCTTTGAGTGTTTTCCTTCTGAACTTCTGTTTTTCATTTCAGCCCATTTCTCCTGTTTTACCTTTATGTGACCTCATAATGCTAAGAAAAGCATTCAGATTTCCAGGGTAGTTTAGCATTAGTGTGAAATGTCCCAACGCTCTGCCTGGCTGCTCACTTTATTATTTTTTCCAGTTTATTTTTATATGTATATATTTATAGGGCACAAGTGCAATTTTGCTATGTTGATATATTGCATTGTGGTGGAATCAAGGCCTTCAGTACATACAGCACTACAGCGATGCACATTGTCCTCACCAAGCAACCTCTGCCACTCACTTTAAATCCACTGTTTTGTCCACTGCTTGATCCCAGCACTTAGCACAGTGCCTGGCACAGGGTCAGTATTCAGTTAATATTTATTGAATAAAAATAACTAAACTTTCTTACTTTTCCCCAATTTTCCTTGTCATGGACAAAGTTTTGCTCATCAAGGTAAATGGCTTTTTACATCTCTTATTCAGCCTGGTCACATTTCTCCTTCTCTTTAACTCCCAAAATTACATTTCATTACTTCTGGTTTTGTTTTCCACTTTTCTGTTTCTATTTCTAATCTTTCTTTTCTACTGAAGATTCTTGGGCTGTTCACTGTGTCCTTGATTCCTTCTATATTTAGTTCTTTAATTACTGAATCCCTAAAGCTTCAGGTCTTTGAGTCATAGCTGAATCTCTTTTCTAAAATATTACACTGACCACCTTCTACCCTCTCTGATCTAGTTCATCTTCAATGCTATTGACATTATCAGGCACAGGGTTGGGGAGGAGGGAAAACAATATACACACGCTGGTAAACACTGTTCCAGTGACTACTCCTTGTTAGCCTCTCCCTTTTAAATCATTGTTGTGTCTCAGTCACCTTCTCTATAATAATGGTTGATTCTCCCCTAAGTTAAACTTGCTGCTTCTATTTTCCTTTTTCTTTATATCTACATAGTTTTCCTTTGCATCCATCAACAAATAGCCACAGACCTGTCTGTGGTCTGTGGCTGTTTTCTTTCATAGAGTCCAGAGCGTCATTTTCAGGGAGAGTGAGGTGGAACACAGTGATGTGCAGAAGATGGGGGAGATGTGGTCTTCCTGAATTTCCTCAGTGCTCCTCTGCCTCCATTGTCCTGTTCCAAGGAACAACCTGTTATATGAGCTTTCATGCACCTCCTTGGCTTTAAGCCCTAGACACATGGGAATATTCCAAAACAAAGACAGGTAAAAAGGGTATATGCAGAATCCTTTAAAGGACAACATTTTGAATATAATCACACACTTTTCTGAGAGCAAAGTTTACTTGAATACAACCAGCTGGAGTATGGCTGTCCTACCAGTCTTATATCTGAGCCAGTGGTCATAGGTACAAGTTCCTCAGGAATGATCCATCCTCGCATGGGTGCTGGGGAAGGGTACACTTTTGGGTTCCAATCACCTGAGAGGAAACTGGGAATCCCTTTGACACGGTGTCTATTTCTTTGAGTGGCCTGCCATCTCCAAGGTACGTGAGCTTCACATAGATAGCTGACTATATCCACCACAGTCACTTAAACATATAAATATTTACCTTTATGATTAGTAGGGTTTTATCATGGTTGTACTTTTCTTATCATTTAAAAAGACTATGTGGATATCAACAGTTCCTTGGTGACTCAACAAAATTTCAAGTGTTTTCTTTGGTTTGAAATTTTTTCAGGTTTATAAAATGGCAAAACATTCCCAAAATGTATTTTTTCAGAAACCTCTTATGCCCCATTGATTCATATGGGCTGAATATGTACATTTTCCCATTAGTGCTAATGTATTCTCATAAAACACCATATCTCTAAAAAGAGTAAGAAAACAATAGGAAAGTGATCTTCCTTAATTGTCTTAGTCCATTTGGGCTGCTACAACAAAATAACATAAACTGAGTGACTTATAAGCAACAGAAATTTATTTCCCACAATTTTGGAGACTGTAAAATCCCAGATCAGGGTGCTAGCAAATTTGGTGTCTGGGGAGTGCCTGCTTCCTGGTTGACAGATGGCTATCTTTGTGCTGCATCCTCACATGGTGAAAGGGGCAAAGAATCTTTCTAGGACCTCTTTTATAAGGGCACCAATCTTATTCATGAGTGCTCCACCCCGGTGACCTAATCACCTTCCAAAGGCCCCACCTCCAAATAACCTGACGCTGGTAAACTGCTTTCAATATGTGTATTTAAGAGTGAGGGGGACAGAAACATTATCTGTAGCATTAATAAAATGAATAACTCTAGAGTTTGATAACTTGTGTTCTTTTTTTTTTTCCAACAGGAATGGCTATTTCATTTTTCATTCATCCTTATAAATATTTTCCATCATGAACTTATCTCCTTTAGGAAAAAAGTAACCATTGCTTATACATATTTCATACTTGGCAACACATAGAATGTTTTAGAACAATAGCTTTTATGAACATGGTGTATATTTATGTTTTTACTTGCTAAGTGATTATACAAAGTTTATAAACAGGATTAAAATAGCTTCCACAGAACTAGGCAAAATCTAGGATGCCAGGAGAACTCCAGAATTCTTGAGGGTAATAAAAAACTACCTATTATCTATCTACATGGATAAATTTCACACATCCTTTGGATCTCTCCTTAAATATGGCTTTCATTACAATGCCTACCCTGACTATCTCATTTAAAATCGAACCACTCTCCATCAACATTAGCGATCCCATATATCACTTAACATAGCTTAGTTAAGTGTCCAGTAAAATTGGGATCTCTACTTTCCTGGCTCCAGACTCCTTCTGTCACTGCACCATAGTACCTGGGTATCTGGAAATAATGGACTGAGTGGTAGCAGTAGTAACATCTTATATTTTAAATGTCTTTATAGTTTGCAATAATTTTCAAATGGATTATTTTTAATAAAATGAAACAATATGAAACAATAACTGTGTGTATTTCTCTTTGTCTCAGGGCCTGTCATACTTGAAAACAGAATAGGAACAATATAGATTCCTGAAATTCCCTCTTAGTCTTATTATAGGACTCATAATAGTATGAAAGCTTTTAGAGAATCTGCTAGAAACATATATTCTAAAAATAGAAGCAGATCTTTAAGAGCAGGCATTGTATTTTCAGAATGCATGCATTAGCTCTCATATGGTAGAATTAATTATGCCCTTTCATACTTGTTTTACTTTCTGGAGTCTACATTTCTGCACTTCACATGGCTTATAGCTAACTTTTCTTCTTACCATTTCTTCCTTCCATCAGAGTTGATGTATTTTCTTTCTCTTCAGTGTTGGGGTTCTCCAGTGCTGTTCAGCCATGGCCTCTGGGGTTAAGCCTTGTCCCTTTGCTCTGGCTCCCCTCTAGTCTGCCATATGACCTTGTCACCCCTCTGTGACAACTTGGGCAGTCTTCTCTGATGTCACCTGAACTTGTTGATACTGTTTAAACAGAAAATGATGGTTTGGACTATTGAGATTGGGAAGAGAGTCAAGTCAGTGGAAAATAAAGAAATGAAAGGTCTCATATATTTGTTTCCTATGGCTGCCATATCAAATTACCACAAACCATGTGGCTCAAAACAACAGAAAATTATTTTTTCTGGAAGCTTGAAGTCTGAAGTCAAGTTGCTGTCAGAGTTCCTTTTGGAGACTCTGAGGCAGAATCTGTTTCATGTTTCTCTCCTAGATTCTGGTGGTTGTGGGCAGTCCTTGGTGTTTCTCGGTTGTAGATGCATCACTCCAGTCTCTGCTTCTGTCATTACATGACCTTCTTCCCTCTGTATGTGTTTCTCTGTGTCTTCACATGCAACTCTTACAAGGATATGCTATAATCTAAATGTGTGTGTCCCTCCCCCCAAATTCATATGTTGAAACCTAATAAACAAGGTAATGGTATTAGAAGGTGGGGTCTTTGGGAGGTAATTAGGTCATGAGGGCTCTGCTCACATGAATGGCAGTAATGCCCTTATAAAAGAGACCCTAGAGAGCTAGCTAGCACCTTCCACCATGTAAAGACACAGCTAGAGGTGCCATCTATGAACCAAAAAGTAGGCCCTTACCAGATATTAAATCTGCCAGCACCTTGATCTTAAACTTTCCATGCTACAAACTCATGAAAAATAAATTTCTGTTGTTTAAAAGCTACCCAGTTTATATTTTGTTTTAGCAGCCCAAACAGACTAAGATAGGATACCACCCATTGGATAGAGGACCCACTCTAATCTGTTGCTACCTTATCTTAACTAATTACATCTGCAAAGATCCTATTTTGTGATAGGGTAATATTCTGAGGTTCTGGGTGGGCATGAATCTTTGGGAAGACACTATTTAACCCAGTACACATTCTGATTTGTGTTACTTGTGTAACTTTTAAAGGAATGCTGGTATTATGAGGTGTTCTTATATGTGCTTTAACAGATTCCTAAGAGGTTTAAATGCATGCCAATAAAAAATATTTTTTCTTTGTTGCTAGAAATAACTGTGCAGAGTTGGGTGTTTGGAAAATTAAAACACAGAAGCCTAAAAGTCATAGTAATTGTTTTGGATGGACTCTAGGAAGGACACATAGATGAACCATAGTGCCACATGTTATAACTGAATCTTCTCATCACCAGCATCAACCCACAGAGCTAAGTCAAGGGAATATGATGCCGGTCTCAAGAATATCAGGGACTAGCTGAGTGACTCTGAGAAATTCATTAGTTATGTCTTTCTGGGGAAAAGTGGGGTAAAAATTTCCTATGCATTAACTCATTCTCCTGATCAAGCATTGGAGTCTGGGATTATACAACCCTGGGCAGAGAAAGTTTATATGTCCCATTGAGGAAATATATTTAGCACTTACCACATGCTAGATACTATACTAGCCTCTATATAAAACATAAGTAATACATTTATTTCTTAAAACAACCCTGTAAGATATTTATTAGCCCCATTTTACAGATGAGGCAAAGGTATTAAGAAAGCTGAATGACTTGCCCAAGGTAAGTAGTCCTAATCAGTCATAAGCCAGGAGTTGAACCCCCATCTGCCTATACTCATGCAATAAAACAGAAGTAAAACGAAATGGAGAAACTCCACGTAAGTGGTTGCATGAAGGATTGTGAAAGAATAAAGATGCCAAGGAAACCAGTTTCCATATGGTCTGAAAAAGAAGATAGAAAATAGGCAGTGAGCATAGTAGCAAAACATGTAGCCAAGAGTCTGTGACACTTGTATCAGCTCTTCAGCATAAGAATATTGATAGACTGGCAGAAAATGGAATGTCACAAATGTGGAATCTTAAAAAATCAAACTCTTGGAAGGAGAGAATAGAATTGTGATTACCAGGGCCTAGAGATGGGGTAGGATTGGGGAGATGTTGGTCAAATGATATAAAATTTCAGTTAGACAGAAGGAAAAAGTTCAAGAGATCTATTGTACAACATGGTGACTATAGTTAATTACAATGTATTGTATACTTTAAAAGTGCTCAGAGAGTAGATTGTGTTTTTTCCACAAATAAGTACGT
Organism: Avahi laniger; assembly: GCA_963575035.1. Lineage (NCBI taxonomy): Eukaryota > Metazoa > Chordata > Mammalia > Primates > Indriidae > Avahi > Avahi laniger. Next base: position 109,703 of record CAUYSK010009273.1, read on the forward strand.
GAGATAACAGATATGTTAATTAGCTTGTTTAGCCATTCCACAATATACACATATTTCAAACTGTCATGTTGTACACTGTAAATACTTTCAATTTTTATTTGTAAACTAAAAATATAGGAAAAAAATGAAGGAAAGAAAGAAAATTGAATGGTACAGAGTTTTTGAGACCCGGGTTCTCTATGGGAGCCTCAGAGATGTGTTCTTTCAAGTGGAAATGTTTTTAAATTTCTGGGGGATCATTGCCTGCTTGTTTTAGATTCTGCCCTGAATGAAAGCCTTATAGCCTCTATTTAGAAAGTTTAGACCATTTCAAACACCTCTTCTAAATTTGGTGAAAATCCCACCAGCTTTGCTTTATGTATATGAATTTTTCTTAAATCATTTCCTCTTTGTTCTTCCTTAGTATTTAGCATGATTCTGCACTTTTAAAATCCTGATGGTATAGAACTAACAAGAACAAAAGGAAGGTGGTCTGATCCCAACTTCGACAAGTGATTTAATAGGAGACAACGCCAGCGAAATGCAAAAGATGGGGGCAGTCAGGGAAGGCCAGACTTGGGAGACAGAATTAGGGCTACTCAGTCTGCTTTTCCCATCAAGTTCCTCCTTCTGGTACCAATATCTGGGTGTTCTTGGTTTTATTTTAATACAGAAAGCAATCCTCTTGAGAGGAAAGCAAGATTTGGCTGACAGTGTGGCAGTCAAGATACCACTGTTTCTCAACATAGTCACGAAATTGTCCTCATCTGAGAGTTGGGTAAATATTATACTTCAAGGGTCAGGAAAGCCTTGGGAAGGCTCCAAACCAACAAGAAAATCATATTTTATCTTACTGTTCAGTGAAACCATTGATTATATTGTTTAAAGAAAATTGCTATCTGAAAGCTAGCAAATAAAATGACAAATGTGAAAATAGAAAGAACCCCATGGAGAGCCTGTTCTTAGGATACAGTCTCCCTCCAATGTCTTTTGTTAGGTGAGTTCATCCGGTCCTTTGCTAATACCTAAGATTATAGGGGATGCTCAGTGGAAAATAAAGAGAACAAAGATCCCAGCTATGCAAGGCAATATAATCACTGTTTCTCTTTGGAGGTGTCTCTCAAATGTTCTTTGGAAAGCAGCGCTTTTCCTCTCTGCGTAAGCATTTGGGCATACCACTTTTATTATCACAGTTGTCTATACCCATCCTTTCCGGTAGAGTGTGACCTCGATGATATCAGGGACAGCTTTCTGCTCACCTTTGGCATAATAGGTACTTAAATGTCTATCAAATGAAATTGTAAATAGAATCCCACCATCTCCTTCCTCAAGCAGAGATCTTTTATACCATTCGGCAGAGATCATCATAAGGCAAATATTCGATACGTTCCTGATAACAGGGAATTCTCTGGCTTGCAAAACATCCTACGTAAAAAGAGCCATAAAAGAAAAAATAAAATCTAGATGTCCATTTCTGCTTTTAACCGAGATGTCTCAGGATATCTTTAGGTGTGTGAAACTCTTGAGCTTTCGGTATCTCACAAAGAGTCTACTCTAGAGTAAAACCCTTTGTTCAACATGTACCAAAAAAATATCATTTTCTAAGATTTCATTTATTTTATCTGACACGTACACCATAAGGACCTGTTCCTTAATTGGAGGCCTCCTCCAGACTAGAGATGAAGATACAGCATTGCATTACAGTGTCTTATCAGTTTGACATAAAGATAGCAGGAGGCTCCAACTCCAGTGCTGCTAATCAGCTTTCTGTACCTCTTTCTTCTTCCTTCCTTCCTTCCTTCCTTCTTTCATTCCTTCCTTCCTTCCTCCCTTCCTTCCTCCCTTCCTTCCTTCCTCCCTCTCTCTCTTTATTTCTTCCTTCCTTTCTTTCTTTTCTTTTTCTTTCTTCTGTTCTTCCTACTGTCTATGCTGCAACCCATCTCCTCCTTTTCCCCTTTCCTACTTCTCTTCTCTCTTTTA
>CAUYSK010009274.1:0-14448 GCA_963575035.1 Avahi laniger
TAGAGACAAGGGTTACTTAATAACAAAAGTGGGCACACTATTACGTCTTCATCAGTCTTCTTAATGGAACAACATGAACTCAAGAGAACACATCACAAAGGATTCTCACCCAGATGCGTCCCTGGGAAGGCTTTTCTGAGGCCATATGCCTGAGCTGTGCCCTAAAGGAATAAAAGGACGTGACCAAGTAGAGAATGAGAGAGAACATTCTCCAGGTGGAAGCAATAGCATATGCAAAGGCCCTGTGGTGGGAAGCAGCATGGCAGGTGTGAGGAACTGGATGAGGCCTGGCCGAAGTGCAGAGAAACAGGGCGAGGGTAGTGTACAATGAGTTTGAAAGGTAATGAGGCCAAACTGCATAAGGTCTTGAGGACTGCGTTAAGGATCTTGGTCTTCAACCTCAGAATTCTGCATCCCCAGGGAAGGATTTCAGCAGGGAATGGAGTGAGAGGGGAGTATGACATGATTATATACGCCAACTGAACATTGATTCTGTTTGTATTATGAAAAACAAATGGGTAAAACTCAAGGGAAATCAAGTAAGTGGTGGGGGGAGGGGGCGGATAAATTCACACCTAACGAGTACACTGCACACTAACCGGGTGAAGGGCACACTTACAACTTCGACTCAAACTGTACAAAAGCAAATTATTTAACCAAAATGTGCATACCCCCATAAAACTCTGAAATAAAAAATAAGAGTTAACAAAACCAGGAAAAAAAACCCAGATGGGGTGGGGGTGCACAGTGAAAGCGGGAAATTATTGCAGCTGCCTGGGCAAGACATTGTCATCATTCGGGCCAAGTCATGCCAGGGAGTGGAGATGGTTTTTACATAGAGGTCAATTTCCTGGCATAAAAGAGAATCAGTCCTGCTATGGCTTGAATAGAATATATGGGTCCCTTCAAAATTCATGTGTTGAAACCTAATTACCAGGGTGATACTATTAGAAAGCAGGATCTCTAGGAGGTGACAAGATCATGAAGGCTCCACCCTTGTGAAAGGCATTAATGTCTTTATAAAAGAGGCCTCTGAGAGCTGCCTCGCTCTTCCACTCTTCTGCCGTTTGAGGACACAGCAAGAAGCCGCCATCTTGAAAGAAGAAGGCAAGCCCTCCCCAGACACCAGATCTGCCGGCCCCTTGATCGTGGACTTACTAGCCTTCCATAATTATAAGAAATAAATTTCTGTGGTTTTTTTTTTTTTTTTTTTTTTGATACAGAGTCTCACTGTGTTGCCTGGGCTAGAGTGCCGTGGCGTCAGCCTAGCTCACAGCAACCTCAAACTCCTGGGCTCAAGCGATCCTACTGCCTCAGCCTCCCAAGTAGCTGGGACTACAGGCATGCGCCACCATGCCCAGCTAATTTTTTCTATATATTTTTAGTTGTCCAATTAATTTCTTTCCAATTTTAGTAGAGACGGGGTCTCGCTCTTGCTCAGGCTGGTCTTGAACTCCTGAGCTCAAACAATCCTCCCGCCTCGGCCTCCCAAAGTGCTGGGATTACAGGCATGAGCCACCAAGCCCGGCCTTCTGTGGTTTATAAATTACCCAGTCTGTGGTATTTTGTTACAGTGGCAGGAACAGACTAAGACAACACCTTTAGCCAACTATACTTAGCTCCCCTAGATATCTCAAAACAAACAAAAATAAAACCATAGAATTATGTAAGCTGTGTGAATTTCAAGTGTGTCAAAGTTTCAGAATTCACTATGGCAAAGATTTGCTTTTCCTAGAAGTGGCCACCTTTGTTTCCTTATTTTTTCATTTGTTTTACCTCCCTCTCCTCGGTAGTGAAAGAGCCAGCAAATCTCTAATCGTGTAAGTTGCATCCAGGATAACTCCCATTTGGGCCTTTCCCTAGAAACAAGCACTCATCTTCTGTGTGCACATTCGCTAAGTGACTAATACAGAAATCAATGGCCATCGCATTCTCTGGCTATGCCTCCAGTGTTTTGTTTTGTTTTAGGCTTTGTTTGTTTTTAATGCTGCTTTTCTACTAAAAATCGGAAAATAATAATGTCTTTGTCTGTCTAAAAATATCTCTTTGTAAATATTCTTCAAAAGCTCATAAGCCACTTGAGTGAAACTATTTCCCTCCCTTTTTCCACCAAAAGCACAGAGATAAATTATTTCTTGATGAAATTATCGACTATACATCCCACATGACTTGCTTCAATAGCAAGTAAATATTCCCTCACTAACAATGGATGTGGAAGGGAATGAAAATGGAGAGTACGAAAATTCTTCAAGTTTTTATAAAATAATTCTGAGAGGATCCAAGGAGGCTGGTTTTACACAAAAGGGACTCAGTGATTCACAACAGGTCCCCTCTCCCACAGCTCGCACAGAGAGAGGGGTCTGCAGCCTAGTGGGGTGCGGCCTCCACCTGAAAGTGTAACCGGTTCCATGAACACCTACGTATTTTTTTATAATCTCCTTCCTTAACTAACTGCTTGAACTTTTTGAGTTGTTTCCAAGAAATGGCGGATTTTCTGCAAAACAAAGCATCTGGGATTCCGAAGGCCCCTGAGCAAGATTCCTCTTCCCAATGCCAGAAATTGCCAGGCCCCACGCCCTGCCCCAGTGCACAGAACCTGTCCCAATGAATGTAGCCCCTTGTTAGTTACACCACGACCTGCCCCAAGGCACGAGGCCCCTCAGTGTCCCCTCACTAAAAAGCCCATGACCCCCCTCAGTCAGGGAGAAAGATTTAAGGCAGCTTCTCCCATTCTCCCAACAAGACATCCGTCCTATTTAAAATTCCTTTCTTCCTTGGCAATTCTCGTTGTCTCAATAATTGTACCTTTGTGCAACGAGCAACTGGACCTAGACCAAAACCCCCTTGCAGTTTCAACAACAAAAGTGGTGGGCTTACCCTCTTCCTGCTTGGCCACAAAGTCATAGGCTTGGGTCTGTGTTGAGCTCTGTCTCCTAAAGCGCACAAAAGAAAAGCCCCACTCTGAGAAATGAAATCTTCTAGTTGTATTTCTAAATCTTACTAATTTTTGCTAAGGGGGTTATCAATATAATTTTTAAAAATTAATTTCTGGAAAGCCTGAGTTTTAGACTAATTTTCAAGAGATTTTTTTTAGTCACTATCAAATATAGAGAAATTCAGGTTAAGTTTGCAAAAGCGATCCTTATAAAAAGACTTTAATGAGGAGGGAGAATAATATTAGCATCTACGTTGTTGTATGTGTGTGAGACTTCTAACCAGGCTGACCAATCTTTCTGGTTGCCTGGGACCAAGGGGAGCTCCCAAACATGGAACTTTTTGCTTTAAACCTGAGAGGCTTCAGGGAAAACTCAAATAAGTTGGTTGTCCTCCCTAATATTAATATATATAGTTTATTAATTTTCTTTTTTTTTTTTTTTTTTTTTGAGACAGAATCTCACTCTGTTGCCTGGGCTAGAGTGCTATGGCTTCAGCCTAGCTCACAGCAACCTCAACTCCTGGGCTCAAGCAATCCTTCTGCCTCAGCCTCCTGAGTAGCTGGGACTACAGGCATGCACCACCATGCCCGGCTAATTTTTTCTATATATATTTTTTTAGTTGTCGGATAGTTTCTTTCTATTTTTAGTAGATGCGGAGTCTCGCTTTTGCTCAGGTTGGTCTCGAACTCCTGACCTTGAGCGATCCACCCACCTCGGCCTCCCAGAGTGCTAGGATTACAGGCGTGAGCCATCGCGCCTGGCCCAGTTCATTAATTTTCTGAAGGAATTTAAGCATCAATCAATCAATACATATTTATTGAGTACTTATAACCACTGCTAGGTGACTGTGAGAGATAAAAAGGGAATACAAGTCATGAGGTTCATTCCTTACCTGAAATTCTGTAGCTCCCTGATTCCTCCCCAGAAGTTTATAATCTAGTTTTTCAGAACATGCAATGACTGCTTACCAAGCATTTCTTGTGAGGCACTGTCATTGGCACTTGGGATGCAAAGATGAATGAGAAACTGAGTCTGGCCTCAAGGAACTTACTGACTGGGGGAAGACAGACACACATAAGATACAACACAACTTGGCAAAGGTTATGCTAGAGCTACGACAAAGTAGCAGGCATACACAGCATTCCAGCGCACAACTGACGGGCTGCAGATGTGTGCAGCGACAGTGATGAAATCAGGCAGCATGTGATACATTTCATGCAAGTGGTGGTCTAGACCCTACATGAGAAATACTGTAATAGTTCAGGGCACAGAAAGAGCCCTCGTAGCAGGGTCATTATCCCTGTGTTTTTGGGAAAGACCTTATTGAAATGATAGGATTTAAGGTGGATGGGTAAAAGTTTAATATGTATGGATAAATATAAAAGAGGCTCTTGCATGGACCACCCATACCAGTACATTATAAACCAAAGATTATGTTCTATCCAGTTCTGTGCACCTGAGGTGTAAAAACAAACCAAGCAACAACAAAAAAATGATTAACAGGCAGAGATGGTGAAGAGAAAATTCTAGGTAAATGTACTGACATTACCAAAGATCTAGACTAGAGGCAACAAAGATTAACACCATTTGGCATTAGATGAATTTAACAAAAGAGGAGAGTTGTATGTAGAAGCAAAGGATGAGGAAAATAGGTTGAGGTCAGATTATGAAGGATCACGAATTGCTAAGAACTTTGCAATTCTTCTGTAGACACTGAGGAGCCATCAGAGGCTTTTGAGAAGGGAAGTGCTACAGTGAAAGTTTTATTTTAGGAAGCTTAATCTCAAAAGTGATAACACAGGTCTTGCATGAGTTAGAAAAGATTGAAGACAGTTCTCCTTTTTTGCGGCAGAATGCAGCTGCTGGCCGGAAGGAGGGAGAGGTTCTTGGCATCTCTTTAAGATGCTTGGGAAGCTGACGCACCTGCGGAGAGAGAAGCTGGCACCTCTTCTACATGAAGAAGCATGGCAGCCATGAGCGAACCTTTTCCCCCCACCAGGAGCCATCTCATAAGTGGAGAGGGTCACCTCCAAGGAGAAGCCAAGGAGACAAGATCGTCCAGCTCCAATTTCAAAATAAAAAACAACCAGGAAAATGGTAAAACGTATGTAAGCCTAGACTGAATCGAAACAAACACAAGTAAAGAGAAAGTCTTCTGTATCGTTCCATATCGTAGATGCTTTCAAATTCCTTTCTTATAATCTATTTCCATTTCTAATTCTACCTGTACAAAATATAATCATGCCTGCTTGTAATTACTTATGCATACATGAATACTAGTAAGTTAAACTTGTTCATCTATTTACAAAGACAGTGTGATACATAGTAGCTTAGGAATTGCTTCTTTTCCCTATGATTTTAAATGTGCAACGAGTTTCTTTCTAAAACACATATTTGCAGATGTCACTTTAAACACTATTTTCTGAGATTATATTTTCCATAGAAAACAGATGTCTGCAATTATCCCTTTTTTGACCTCTGAGACTTATCAAAGTCAAATAGGTAATCATCCAATCAGACGGGCTATCATTATCAGAAGAAAAGTAATTATAATCTGAATATGTTTGAACATGATTATTATAAGCTTTAAACTGTTACACTTTTGATTGGGGCAGAATTGGAAGACATTATCACTTCATAATTCAAATGATGTAACTTCACTTGTTTTTGTCATTTAGAATCTGGAGAGCTAAATTTATTTAACAATATAATTCTTTAAACATGAACAAATTATGCAATAATCTCTTTAAAACCATAAGAATGCTTCTCAAAATCTTGACAGTGAAATTAGGGGAATTTTTTTTTTTTTAACCAGAGCAAATCAGAGCTCAGTGCTGAGCGCGTCGGAGTGGGAAGCGTTAGGCAGACATGTTCGTGTGACAGACATTTTGTGATCTGCTTGGTTCTTTTAAAGCGACCAGCTGCTTTCCTGCCTACCTGTTGAGGCCCACACATCACCAATCCAAAGCAAAGGGAGAAAACTAGGCCAAATGCAGAAATGATCACAGAGACAGGGAAAAAAAGGGAAAAAAAATGTATTAAAAAAAAAAAAAATCTTTCCAAAGAAGATGTGTAAATAGAGAAGTGAATTAGACTCAAAGCCAGAACTAAGAATTTAAATTTAGGGGGAAAAAGTGTTGAAAACCTAACGTCTGGTAGATAATGAGTAAAATAGCATTTCCCATTGACAATAATGTTATGAAAACCTGATTACACGGCCCTCGTGCAGATGTTGGTTGGGTATTTGTTTAACTTGGCAAGGTGTCACTATTTTTCTCCTTCGCCTTTACCAAGATCTGTTCCCTTCATCCTGTGCTTGCAAGGTGGCCTGCTCATCTCCTCGGGAAGGAGGTCTGGAGATGGCAGGGCCATTCCGAGGCTGCCGCTGGGCCCGAGTCAGCATCGAACTTGGGGTCATGTATATAAAAATGAGCACACAGGGCCCTGTCAGAGAATTCTCATAGCTTGCAAGCTGCTCTGTGAACATGGCTGAAGGTTAGAAATAGTAAGAGAGGAGCCTTCCAAGGATTTGAAAGGTACCGAATGGTTATTTTTTCATAATCAGAGCATTTCTTAGAACGGTGATTTCAGAAGTGCCATTCAACTTACAATTCTAGTTTAGCAGAATCAAGAAGACCCAAGGCTTCCCTCCACCCCCGTCTCAAATATAGCAGACCTTTGGTAAAAGTCAAGTTTGCACTTCATACCCTTTCTTATTAAAAGTGCCCCTTTCTTCTTGTTGACACATCTTCTTGACTTGATTCCTTTCCCTCCTCCACCTTCTCCACACCTGTGTTCCAATTCCTTCATTCAGCAAAGAGCTGTTAAGCACCTAATACGGACAGACACTGTGGTTACACCAGTGAACCAAATAGACAAATACCTCTGCCCTTCTAGAGCTTACAGTCTAGAATTGCGTTCTTGCCAATCCTGGCTGCTTAAACGTTAACTGATAACCAAGGTGTTCAAGGAGTTATCAAGGATTTAAGGTGGGGCTTCTTTATCGCCCAGGGGGTCAGCATCTTTGTGGGGGTAGGGATCTGCGATGTGCATTATTAAACTCCCACGGTGATTTGAAACCTCCTAAAGGGCAAGAGTGACCACGTAGGTCTGACTCCCCCCAGAGAAGTGGGAGACTGGCACGCCAAGCCACGGGAGCGTTGACCTTGTGCTGCCAGGACCTTTGCAGGTCCCTCCTGGAATTTTATCACACGGACAGGTGCCCGTTCATCACGCCTTTCCAAGGCTGAGCTGCACAGAAACCTGCTCTGCTTTGTCTGATGCTGCAGAGACTGTGCCCACTATTTCGCTAGTCCCTCAACGGCAGAGGGCCTGTTTTATCAGCACGACTAATGATTTATAACTTCCTATCACCTAGCACAGTGCCTGGTGCAATGTGAGCACTCAGAAATATCTAAACAAAAGAATGGCTGTCGCATCACTTGCCAAAAGCTTTGACGCTCTGTTCAGTTTCACATGGAAAGATCTTTCTTTCTTCATATTGGTCTCGGATTCCCAGCCTACCTTATGATCTCATAGGATGTCAAATTGGAAATTTCCAGCCTGATTCTTACTGTATATTTCATGCAGCCCAGGCATTTAGATTATGGTACTACTTTTAGATGAAGATATTTTCTTGATATTTAGTCTATCATGCCAAACTTTGTGTACATCCGTGCACTGCTTCTCATGGATTTAGCTTATTAAAGTAGGTGGCATCCAGCTGCATCCTCCTCTGTCTCATCTACTTTCAACTAACCAAGGCAGCCTATCAACACGGCGTTTACATCCGACCTTGCACATTACTGCTTTGGAATCTTGTAAACATTTGGAACATAATTTCCTATCTTTTCAGAACACACTTTCTCTTCTATTCTGCCCTGCTTTCAAGCAAACATGATGCTCCTGTCATCTCTGAGCGGAGGCACCAACAGTCTGAATGATGCCTTTTCCACCAAGCCTTCTTGGACCACTACGAGCTATCTCTTCTCCCTCTCATTGCTTAGCGTAATTATTTTATGTAGAAATTACTCACCATCCTCCTTTGCTCTGTAAACTATCTTTTTATATAGTTATGGGTGCCCACATATATGCTTAATTAGCCGAATGAAGAGCAGAATAGCACGTCGGAAAGAGCACAGTTTGAGGGGTCTGGCAGCTCAGGTTTAAATCTGGGTCCTCCTCTGGGTGGAGATACAACGTATGCTAGGTTACCTCGCTGGATTTCAGCTCTGCCACCTGAAATACAGAGTAATTGTTTCTACCTGTGTTAAGCATGTCTTTTTATTCTAATGCTTTGACATCTGGGGCCTTGCTGACCCTGGAGAGGCTGCCCCTCCCAAAGCTAGACAATTCCTAGCGACAACAAACAATCGGTCTGAGGGTGTGCCTGTCTATGCAAACCAACCAATCTGAAGCTCATACCCCCATTACCTCCTTTATGTGGGCTCTCACGGGGCTCTCACACCTGGATCGCTGTCCACCTGCCCTAGTCACCCCCAGGGCCAAGTAGCTGGCAACTAGAGGTAGACCATATGCCTCAGAGCCCACTAAAATGATTCACACTCCGGTCCCAAGCCTGCTGACCCGGCCCCCACCAGTTCCTTCCCACAGAAACCACAGTAAGGCTCTTGCCCTCCACCTTCCTCATTTCCTCTGCTTCCTGACCCACCCTGGGCACCCGCCCCTGACCATGGTATGCCATGCCTCCTGTTCTGGGTAGCTGCGAGTAAAAACTTCTTCCTTTGTGACAATCATTTCCATCAAACCTGCTTATCAAACCTGATTACAGCAACTCCTGGGTACATTTTGAAACATAATCTCATAGAGTTATGATAGTGGTTTTCAACTGGGGATGATTTTTCACCCTCAGAGGACATTTGACAATGTCTGGTGACATTTTTGGTTGTCACACCTGGGAAAGAGGATGCTACTGGCATCTAGTGGGTAGAGGCCAAGGATGCTGCTAAACACTCTACAATACACGGGGTAGCCCCCCACAGCAAAGAATTACCTCCCCCACAACGTCAAAACTGAGAAACCCTGGGTTACAGAGGATTCGATAAGGTGACACAAGTCCAGTGTTTGCTGCAGTTATTCTCAGACTACATCACAATCAGAATCACCTGGAGAGCTATTAAAATACACATTGCTGGGCCCACTTCCAGAGTGTCTAATTTGGTAAGTCTGGAATAGGGTCTGAGGGTGTGTACCTCCAAAAAATTCCAAGGTAATGCTGATGCTATCATTTCGGCACCATACTTTGAGAATCAGTAGCCTAATCAAAGCAATCATTCAATAAATGGCATCCCATAATTATCATTTTATCAGATCCTTTAGGTCAGAGACTGGCCCTTATACCATGTATCCCCGACACCAATGGGGTTTGCAGCAGGCACTTGATAAACGATGCTGATGGTTATCTGGCACTGAGGCTTACTAAGTGGCGGGCTCCATTTGTTAAGGTATATTTGCAAATGGACTAGGAACTTGTCTACTCAGGAATATATTACAGTTAGCCATTGCTGCATAATCATAACAAATCACCCCAAAACTTAGTAGCTTAAAATAATAATCATTTTATTATATTATATCTCATGATTTTGTGGGGCAGGAATTCAGGCAAGGCTTGGCTGGTTGATGTTCTCTTTCATGAGGAAAAGATGTTCAGCTGGCAGATGGGCTGATGCATTTCTGTGACTGACACCTCGCAGGGATGGCTGGAAGGCTGGCTCAACTGGGACTGTCAGCGGGAGCACCTCCACATGGCCTTTCCTATGGGGTGGCCTCAGGGTAGTCAGACTGCTTCCATGGCAGCTTACAGCCCCATGAAAGACTGTTCCAGGGGGCAAGGTGAAAGCTACATGGCCTTTTATGATCCAGCCCCATGAATTGCACTTCGTCACTTTCACTGTGCTCTATTGGTTGAAACACTCACAAGCTACCCCCACCTCCACCTCCCCAGACTCAAGGGTAGAAGACATGCATCTCTCGTTTTAATGGGAGAATTCTCCAAGAATGTGTTGGCCACATTTCTAAACTACCCCCTAATGTTTGGTTGCAGCCCTGTTTCTAGAGAAGGGAAGAGAACAAATGAGCAAATGACCCTAGGACTTTATAATTTTACTGTTAGTCTCCATTCTGAACTTTCGATGTTGCGTCCTCTCCCCCAGTATATCGCTGCAAGCCAGGCAGCTTCCCGCTACTGTCTTCATCTTACGACTGCGACTGGAGTAAGTATCCATATACCTGTCAGAATTGCCTAGCGCAGTAAAAGCCACAATGAAATGCCCTTCCCTATTGCACGTTCATTACACAGGCTGAAAAATCACATCCCCCAAGGACACAGTCCCAGATGGCATTTCACTCTCCCCCTGGAATCGGCAATGCCTGGTACACAGGTGTATGCCTTGTCCCTGTCCCCAGTGTGGGGATGGGCCCCTGCACAGCCAGCTCCAAACGCGACGCCCCTGTTGTCCCTGCGGGAAGCATCAGCAGGCTGAGAGCCGCCTCCTCTCACGTCTCCAGGGCTGGTCTCCCTTTGAGACCCTGCGCTCACTCGCTGACCAGCTCAACGTGCCAGCAGGAGCTAAAGCATGACCTCGGCAGCAGATGAGGATTATTTTGGTGACATTACTCTCTGGGATTATCCAAAAGGGAAAACAAAAAGTCATTTAAACATGCAGCTTGTGCTCTTCCAGTACCACAAAGGAGCTCCTGGAAATCTTTTATTTTTTTTTTTAAATGACATGATAATGTTATGCTTTGTTTTCATCACTTTTATCATCATTTCTTAGCAGAGGCCCAAGTGGCTTGGCTAGGGTAAAAGGGAAAAAATTATAATGATTCATTTGTATATATTTGTCCTAGTGGGAATTTGATGTGGAAATATAAGAATATTAAATTAGAGGCACTTCCTACATTATTCTCTGTTCTGTTTGAAGCCAGAAACAAGGTACAAACATGATATAGGGCCCAAGAATGCCTCAGCACTTCAGTGGTTCATGAGCCTGAGCTAGAGCACCTTGGTTATTTCTAAATTGAGTTGACATGAGCTTTCTCCCGTCTCCAGTGTCACCGGAGCCTCTGTTTTAATGATCTCTCTCTCTCTCTCTCTCTCTCTCTTTTGAGACAGAATCTTGTTCTGTCGCCCAGGCTGGAGTGCAGTGGTGTAATGATAGCTCCCTGCAGCCTCGAACCCCTGGGCTCAAGGGATCCTCCTTTCTCAGCCTCCCAAGTAGCTGGGACATAATTTAGCGAATTCTTTCCCTCGCCCTATCACCAATCAATTCCTCCATTAAAGTCCCTCCCGTAAGGCAACACTCCCGCGGTTCTGGAGAAGATGAGATCCAGCACGCCAGACGCTCAGCTGTCCTATGTCTACTGCTTCCCAACAAATCTTTCCCAGCAAAGCGTCCCCCATGCCTGTCCTTAGCAGCTCAGCCCCGGAATCAGAGCTGCCCAGCTCCTAAGGCCAGTGTATCAGTGAGGATCTAACCAGGAAACAGAAACCACCAGAGAATTTGAAACAGAAGGGCTTTGATGCAGGGATTGATTACACAAGGGCTGGAGGAGCTGAGAGGCCAGCCAGGGGACGGTGAGACATTCAGCCGGCAAAGACCGGAAGCTGGCTCCGCTGCGGGGCGGAGGGGAGGGAGGGGCGCGGTTCCCGGAGCTCAGGGACATGTCCAGTCTCATGGGTCATCGGGTGGAGGCTGGAACCACAGTGGACCTGCCTGGCAGCAAATGGAGCCAGAGAGGTTGTGCAGCTGGGGAGGGAAGGGAAGAGGCACCTATTTCTCCCGCCCTTCCCCCACCATCCGGCCGCTGTCAGTGCCTCCCATCATCCTCCAACCTCAGAAAAGCGACCTCCAGGGGTCAGACCCCTTTGATTCACAACAGGGTAGCAAAAGGGCAAGAAACAGATTGGAGGAAAGCAGAGCCAGGACGTGCACTGCCAGTAACCCCGCAAAGCTGTCTTCGCTCAGAACTGTGATCTCTCCAGGACCCTGCCCACACCCATCCTCCAGCCCTCGGTCAAAGGGCTCAGTCACTGAGGAATATTCTGACAACACTGACCAAAACTTGTCCCATACCAGCCTTTCTAATTAAGGCTCCACCCTGGTCAGACAGCCAGGCTCCGCCCACCTGCTCCTCCAGCCACCCACGCAGGGCCTTTCTCCCGGCTCACCTACGTCTCTGCCACCTGCTGTTGTTCCCATGGACTCTCCAGTGTCTTTAGCAATTTGACCCAGTCATCGATCCATATTTGTAAACCGACCCCCAGTTCGAGTGGATGTGGTCTGGATTTGGTATCAAATAACCCTCTTTCTCACCATGGAAATATTCTAGCCTTTTCTCTTTTTCAGCAGAAGGTGGTGTTTTGCTCTCATAAGGGGCCCAGTTCAAGAGGGAAGGAGTTAGACTCCACCTCTTCGTGGAAGAGTCTGTAGGACGACAGCTGTTGCTGTGGCCAACTTTGAAAATAACAACCAGCCCCAGGGAGAGACTTTATAGATCCCCTCCAGCCCAGTGAACAGTTTTTCTCAAAGATTCCCTCCCTCCCTCCCTTTTTACTTTCTTATAGTACCTATACACAGGAAACTTAATCTTTTGGAAACTTCATTTCTGCAAACAGCTTAATTAGAGATTAAATCTTGAACGATTGAATGAGTCTTGATTTTGTCAGACTACACTCTAACAGCTTCACCACTAACATATTGTAATATATTAATGGAAAGAAATTGAACTCAGGACCTACCCCCATATTATGGACTGAATGTTTGTGTCTCCTCAAAGTTGTATGTTGAGGCCCTAATCCTCAATGTGATGCTATTAGGAGGTGGAGCCTTTGGGACATAATTAGGTCATGAGGGTGGGGCCCTCATAAGTGGGATTAGTGTCCTTATAAAAGGGACCCAGAGAGCTTCTAGCCGTCTTTTCGGCTGCTGCCCCAAAAGGGGGCCCTCACCAGAACCTAACCATGCTGGCACCCGGATCTTGGACTTCCAGTCTCCGGAACTGTGAGAAATAAATTTCTGTTGTTTATAAGCCACCCAATCTATGGTACTTTTGTTATAGCAGCCCAAGCTAATTGAGACTCCACAGAAAACTGACTCCACTTGCCACCTTCCCCACGACTGTCAGGCAACACAACCATCTTCTAGGTATAACATTCTCAACCATAGAGTTTTTCTGCAACTGCTCCTTTTTTCTCTTTGCCCATGTCACAGAGGAAACAGATGCTCTCCCTTACCTAAGACAGGACCTACAGTGATCCAATCAGAGAGAGGGCCTCAGAATTAATTGCACTAGGCCTATCCGGCAGGGAGTGGGAGCCCCTGAAGCTGTGGTTCTGCTGGGGAGACAGCCCTTGACCAAGCAGGAGGTGCCACAGCCAACGGGGTCCACCAGTCCTTCCTGCCTGGCTGCCGTGGGCCTTCCACAAACAAGGAGGACAGAAAGCCAAGGAAAAGAGGCTTTTCTGATGGGATCCAGTTCCTACAGACAGAGAGAGGAGTTCACATGCAGAAAAGTGAAGACGGTCTTTCCTCTCAAAGTTAAGCATTCTACAGAGACTTGATGATGGCCGCATCTTAATCATAAACTAGAGTTAGCGATCCTTGAGGGTGGGTCTAGGCAATGTACCAAAATGGTCTAACCACCAAATAAGTGTTTAAATACCTGAATATAAGACAACAGAGTCAAATTTATACAAGTGGACGTTTTTGTGATTGGTCAGGTGATTTTCTGATTTTTTGAAATGGTGAACAACTCCTGACAACTCTTTGAACAAAGCAGAGTATAATTTTCTTGACTGATATGATCATGAAAAATTCAGGGTATATTAAAACAATGCAAAAAGACTTCATGTAAATTTCAAAAACTGAATTAGACTCTAAGTTTTTTTTTTTGAGACAGAGTCACACTTTGTTGCCCTGGCTAGAGTGAGTGTCGTGGCGTCAGCCTAGCTCACAGCAACCTCAGACTCTTGGGCTCAAGCAATCCTACCGCCTCAGCCTCCCAAGTAGCTGGGACTATAGGCATGCGCCACCGTGCCCGGCTAATTTTTTCTATATATTTGTAGCTATCCAATTAATTTCTTTCTATTTTTGGTAGAGACGGGGTCTCACTCTTGCTGAGGCTGGTCTCGAACTCCTGAGTTCAAACAATCCTCCCGCCTCGGCCTCCCAGAGTGCTAGGATTACAGGCGTGAGCCACCGCGCCCGGCCTCTAAGTTTTGATAATATTAGGTTTTCTACCTACAGAAATGTCCAGTAGAACACTTAAAAGTCATGAGGGATACAGGGTAAATTTTTTTGTTGGCCTCCACCCACTAAATGGCAGTGGTACTCTCTATCCTTGTAACAATCAAAAACAGTCCCCCCAGATTTCCAAAATGCCCTCCAGGGCATTGAAACCCATGCTCTAGAATGTTTATCAGCTAGCCTCTCTGAATGCTTTCTAAGGAATGGTTCTAAGAGCTTTACATGTATGAAGTTCCAGGTACAAT
>CAUYSK010009276.1:0-33300 GCA_963575035.1 Avahi laniger
GGTCTTTGTGCCAATTTACTTCAATTGCCTGTTTCAGCAAACAGCAGTGGGCATGTGAGGTGGTCACTCGAATCTGTTCAAAGCGCCCTCAGCATTTCTTTCTAGACTCAACACGCATCACAGAAGCTACAATCTCACTGGAGGGCAGGTGGTTGCACCAAGTGCCGTCTCTTTGCAAGGCCTTCTCTGTGAAGCAAGCCCCAGTCACCTGTTTATTCGAAGCAATGCAGAATGCATGACCAGCAAGCAGAAAAAAGACAAAAAACTCCTAATTTCCTCATCTGTATCATTACTGCTCACCTCCAGAGGGAAGGACAGGCTGGCAGAAATTCTACGAGGGCAGTAACCATGGCTGGTTATTTGCAAGAGTAGTTAATATTTTTCTCAGACTACAAAAGCAATGGAGTTTAGGTGTGACAACTGACCACATGTGGCCACCTCTGATTACTTTTATCCTTTGAGGTTTGCTCATCAGATACCCCCACCCCAGTCTTCAGCCTGACTGCATCACGGAGCACACAGGAAGATGCCACCGCACTCTGTCCGAGTAAGCAGGGCAGGCGGTCTGTCTTCCCTCCCCTTTCCTGACCATCTGCCCACAAGGCCATCTGCTGACTATTCTGGGCTCCCTGGGCCAGGTGTGGGACTCATAAAGATGTCCCTCGTCCCACACAGAAGGAGCCCACCTGGCTGAATGGGGAGAAGGCCACAACCACCGCAAAAGTCTGGGTGGCAGCAAGAAGGCTGGGCCCTGTGGTGGGGGAGGGAAGGCAGGGAAGGGTTAAAAAGCAGATGGAGGAGCCAAAGCACGGGGCAGGTGTGAGGAGTGAAGAGGCACATTCAGGGACCCAGGAGTGGAGAAAACACACTCACAGGTTCTTTTAAGCAAATCAGAGAGAAAATGGCCTTTCTGCATCTTCTGAGCAAAGTGCATTTGATCAGAGGCAAAATCTCTTTCTGACCTCAGGGAATGACTGAATGTGGGAGCTGGAAAGGACTTCCGGAGTCATCTAATGCAAACCCTTCATGGTGCAGATGCACAGCTAAAGCACAGAGAAGTGAGGTGACCTGCCCAAGGTCACATAGCAAGTTAGTGTCAGACCAGAACTCCTGACTCCTGGTTGGGGGCATTTGCTCCTCCAGTGATACACATCACTGACCACTCACTCAGGAAATATTTATTTGTGGCTTATTGAACCTCTGTGACCAATGCAGGCACCTACGGGACCTCCATATGAACTCCGCAATGAGGAAGACTGTCACCTTGATTTGGCCTTCCCAGCTGACACCAAGCAGTCTGTGCTCCAGGAGTTGCTACTCCACAGCCCGCCCTGGGGAGGGGCAGAAATGCCCACAGGTGCCAGCGAGTCCTGAACAACTGACAAAGGGGCAAGCTGGTGTACTAGCCTGGTCCCAGGGTGTGCACGAAGGGCCGCCTTGGGAATGGCACCCACCAGGTCAGAAGGCAACCTGTGCAGCAGGACAGAAATCATAAGGCTCATGCTTGGAGGCCCCTGACATTTCAGACACTGAAGACCAGAATAGAGAGGACCCAGAGGGTGAGCGAATGATTTACAATGCAGGGGAACTCCAACTGGAGGGCGTGGGGGGGGGGCAGGGCATCATTCCTCTAGCTCAGCCAAGAGAAGCTTCTGGAAAGACCCCAAAATGACAGGTAAAAAGGCCATCACTCTGAAAAATAACCAGCAAGATAGGTTTTTCTAGAAGAGAAATAGATGAGTTCCTTTTACTTAGATTCTCTTCTGAACCAAACTTGTTAGCTTTTTGTATACAACAGACTCTATGTTGACTTTCACTCTTGGATAAAAATCTATTTTTTAAAATATATATCTGATGGGCTACTGTGCAGCTTGTCCACCTCCTCAAAAACGAAATGACATTTGTCAAAAGGACAATCCGTAGGCACGCTGGAATCTGACGGTTCACAAGCAAACTCGTAGCACGTGTGCTGTGTTCAGTGAATACGGTTTAGATTTGCCTGAACAAAAAGCACAAAGCCTTTGGTGCAATATTTAAGGGGCACCTGGGGAACCCAGCTGTGGGTGCTGGAATTGTCATATCTAAAGGACAGTTATTATCTGTGGGTCCCCCTACAGGCAGGGCTGCCCAATTCCTTTTACATCCAATCCAGGTTAGAAATATTCCTCCTTCCATTTGATTTTCATATCCATGGGACAGAGGTTCCTGGTTCAACATTTCATTTGCTGCGCCCCATCCCCATTCTGAAAAGAAATACCGTTGGGAACTTTTTAAAAAATCAAAATCAAGTACTTATGAGCAAAGGCTCAAAACCAATAGCCTTGAAGATGACTCCAAATGCTGTGTTTTCATAACCCACTCACATTTGGGGGCCAAGGAAAATCCTCAAGCAGAGAAAGCAAGAAGCCGTTCCTCTTATCCCACCCAAATTTCCTAGAACCCGACTCCCCAGTTCAGCTGGAGAACTTGCAATTTAACAGCAAATGAGCATAACAAAATAAGAGAAGTGGTTGACAAATCCTCACCCCCTTACTTGGTAGATCAAACTGCTGCTCAGTTTAGCAACTTTTGGAAGGAAAGAATCGAACAACACAGACTGATTTTTCAAACAACCACAGTTTCTGAGCACCACAAAGGTGTCACGTGGGCCTCTTACTGATCATGGTGGTTCCTCCAGCCAGGGCTGCCTTGGTTCCTTGGAAGAAGTCATCAGCAGACGTCATTCCCTGGTCGGGCATCTGGAAACGCGTATGGACATCAATTCCTCCCGGGATCACCATCCGGGAATGGGCTTCGATGGTCTTCACCCCTCCTGGCACAATCAGGTTCTCGCCTATTTGCCTAAATCAATAGGGTGGGCGATAAGGGTTGTAAATGAAACGTGGAATCAAATGGGATCTGACAGCTACTGTCAATAACCTACCAACCATTCTTCCATATGAGCCATGGGCTTTTTGGATTACTGTTATGACTCGTAACAGAAGCACTACCCACTCCCTACCTCAACTAAGAGGCAAGGCAGAGTACAGCAGAAAGCAAATTTTAGATAAGGCATCAGAGGTCCCATTCAAAGAGATTTAGTTACCAAGAAATTCCTAAGATCAAATGATAACCAGGCTCCAAGATATTTATATAAAATGTCACTAAACTTTCTTTACAACACACACAGTGGAGCTAATTATCCTACAGCAATTTTTCTCCAGACCCAGCTGTATTTTCCAAACATTTATTTTCACCGTATCCTTTTTCACTGAGAGAGACGATAAGGATAGAAGAGTGGGGGGTAAAACAAAACAAAGCCAAAAAGAAAAAGAAGAAAAAAGGGAACACTATGATTGTAATGATTCAAAAATTCAGAAGCATTTGCTCAGCAAATTAGATAATACAGGCAGATAAATGAATATTCATTCTGTTAGGGGACATGATTTATTTCTAATTAAAAAAATATTTTTACTATATATTTCTATCAATTTTTTAAAAAAAGAATATTAATCAAGGAGGAGTTGATAAAGTTCTAGAACAAATGAGTGATGACTAAAAATAGTATACAAGTCTGTAAGAGACATTTCTAGGCCAGTGTCTCTCGGCTAGACCCGATCGTGCTGCCTTATAATTGGGGGAAAATGGAACATGAAAGTCATGGCAGTTGAGAGCCCGGAGCTGAGACTGTCACAGCAAACACACATGGAGAAAACATTAAATGTGGAAATGTTCAGACCTATTTTAGGTTCATAAATCAGGGCGTGAGCTTCCAGGCAATAGTCCTATCCACCCCAGTTTTCCACTCCTCCGGACTGGTTAGCTGCTAACACTTGATGAATGCTGCTTATTTAAAAGATGTCATTCGCTGCAGTGTTTGTCTTTAAACAGATGTGCTATTTCTCCCGGGCCCTGTGAGCCATCCCAGCAGGCAGGGCATGAGGAAACTGGTATGTACTCAGCCTACTTAACCCTCTAGGGTCCCTAAGCACCCATAGTCAGTAACTGCTCTGTTGTTTGTCCTTTGTAACATAACACACAATAAACACAAGGGCAATCTCATTTGTGCTAGTTGCCACTTAAAGAATGAAACCTAAAATTCCCCCAGGATTAGGCAGTAATTTGTCTGTGTTACTTGGTAATTAACTTGATATCCTTCTTTGGCCTCTGCAACTTGGATTCTTGATGAAGAAAGCAGATGTGCTATCTTAATAGAAGAGGCTGTATTCCATCTCTGTGTGCTCTGATTGGGCAATCCATCCCCAACAACTACATTCTAGGAAGTCTTTAATATATTCTACATATCACAAACCAAGAAGCTGAGCTGGCAACAAGAAGATACTGTGTCACCTCAGTTAAAAATAGCAAATTACATAATACATAATGAAATGGGCGTGCACATAATTGTTGCTTTGAATTCCCTAAATCTGAGCTTTCAAATTCACTAATTTCCACCACGCAAAATGGGTTTAAAACAGACATTAAGCTGGTCATTCTTTGATGTCATTAAAGCTTGATACTAAGTTACCGGCAGGTGTACAAGTATGTCTCTATATCAAGAGTTACACTTACTTGATCAACCCATCTTCCATGTATATGTCTGCATAGAACGACTGGTCATCATTAACGATTTTACCTCCTTTGATCAGAAGACGATCACTCTGAAACAAAGAGGTAGTAAGGTCACAATGCATAACTGACCCAAGAGAAACACCAGTACTAAGATAAATAAGCTAAGGACACATGTTCGCTATTCAAAAGTGATATTCAAAATCAGCCAATTTTGGAAAGGTTCGAGATGAAGGTAAACCACTATGTAGCAACCTATTCACCACTCGATGAGTCAGAACACACAGGCAAAGCTTAAAGCTTTTCCTAGATAAATGAACATCTCTTTCAATTACACCTTAGTCCTGAAAGCAAAAAAAAAAAAAAAAAAGCTCCCATTGATAAATAATAAAAACATTTTCTATAAAGAAAATAATAGCTAATACTTCTTATATGGCTTTTGGCTAACCCTCATCTAAAAAAAAAAAATACACCCACATACAGGAAAGCCACATCTTGGCAAGGTTTGTGGCAAAGAAAATTGACCAAAAGTCTGTTGTCATGGGATACACTACACAAATATACTTGGTTCAACTGTAACAAGGTTTCAGTTCAGTATGTCCTTTATATTTGCATTAGTCTGGGAGGCAAAATCACAACAAGTGTTGCAAAAAGGGAGAAAAAAAGACTACAAAAAATACACCACTTTAAGTTGCTAAAATAAGGTAACATTTTATGATAAAGTATATGAGATGGCAAATTCTAAAGTCTAACACCACTATAGATTGTTGATGCACTTATATTTTAATTGGTGATATTTGTGCAAAAAAAAAAAAAATAAAGGGCAGGCACTACATAAGGGCCAAGAATGTAACAGAAATGCTACATTATGACTCATCAGTATTCCCAATGGTGCTGATGGAATGCCATGTTAAAACTGTATGTTCTGTAAATATGCACCTGTATTATTCCAGACTGGGTTTAAACCTTACAAGCTGAACCATATAGTGCCATTTTAATATGCAACACACTGTAAAGAATGGCATTCATATTGACAGTTTAAAATTCAGTTACAAAACCATATTCTCAGCAAATGCTACTTATATTTAGCAGCTACCAAGAAAAGGAAGTCACTGAAAATTTTTTTTAAAAATATATAGGCTAATGGACAGCAAGGAAAAAAAGACACATAAATGCACACACATCTGGGTTAGAAAGTATTTATTGTTTCTCTAACATACTGAAAAACAATAAGATCATTTCAATGTGTACACTGCAGAGTCCTTCATGCTGCTGTAGACTTTGGAAAGCCACATGAGAATAGTCAACAATAATTCCTGCACCTGTATAGTGTAAATGTAAAGACCTTTACAAAATCCTGTCGTGCATATCACGCCATAGGAGCCTCAGAAGGAATCTGTGAGGTGGACGGGGCCAGATTCTAGTCCCATGACACATAAGGAAACTGAGGCTCAGAGAGCTTAAGCCACTTACTTGCTCAGGTCACTTGACTCAGTGTACCTTCCTCTGTCTACAATGATCCTCCCTTTTCTTCCAGATCTCTGGGCTTCTTACAGAATAAATGTCATCTGGGAGGAAGGAGAAGCTGTGCCCTTCACCACCTGCCCTGTTAGTCCTTGCAGTACCTGGCCCAGCCATCACCTCGAATCTCCCCAGCCAACATCATGCCAGGAAAAAAATCGAAACATCATAGTCGCCTTCACTCTAGTGCCTTCCAGAAGGCTCTTACATAAGAGGCTGGCCATGCTGGTGGAGGGAGAGACACCATGCTATATGTCCTATGATAATGCAGCCAGATATTTTTTAAAAAGGATGGAGGGGGCGCTCTTTTAAAAAACTGCTCTTGTTGATTGTTTGCTTTTAAAAATTTTTTTCTTCCCCGCACTGTCAAAACGAAACTGCCTTGTTCATTCACGAACACAGCAAATTATTTGAGGCGTGCAGCAAATCTGCCCACCCCACTCCTTCCTCCAGGGCGGGGAACACCTAAGGCTGGGTCCCCCGTGCCCAGCCTTTTGGGATCTTGCGTGTTTTGCCTTCGAGAAAAAGCTAATTACCCACTCTCGCTACAGAAGCACCCCGCTCAGGCTGGAAATCCTCCGAGCACACGCCCCCTCCCCTGCGCATTTGCTCCCGCACCTCTCTCCTACGGGCGTGCCCTTGTGAAGGCGGGGGAGCCGGGGTGCCCGTGGCTAAAGTGAAAACACGAGCGAAAGCCCGCCCTCCAACCCAGCCCTAAGAACACATCTTGACTGAGAGATTCTTTCAATCTCTGCCTCAGCCCCCCGGTTGCACCCGGGAATCAGCCTGCCGGTTGCAACCGGATTGCACATCATTACATAACAATGAATTTCCCCGCGTCCCTCTCCCTGCTCGGGATCTCGCCGGCGATGCAGGGACGAGGACTGGCGAGATTCTCCAGGAAGACCGGGAGGAGGGCAGGCGCGGGAAGCGACGTTCATCCCCCAGGCAACGCGGATTCACGGCACAGATGTTGCCCCCGTGATTTCCAAACCAACAAGCCCAGGCCCCGGAACCCCGCAGACCCTCGGGCCGCTGCGATCATTGTCTGGCCGGGCTGGGCCATCTGCTCGCGCGTCGCGCAGCGCCATTACCTCCCCGGCGCCGCTCGCGCGGTCCCCGCGCCCACCCGCCAGCGCTTTGTATGCGCCGACGCGGACGCCTCCCTGGCGGCGGCGGGGACAGAGGGGACGGGAAAGCGAGCCCAGAGCCCTCCCAGGGCCCCAGCCCCAAACCCGAGGGCGAGAACACCGACAGGGCCACCGAAAACCGGGCCCCGGTCAACAAAAAGCCCCCGCCCGGGCCCCCCCTCCTGCCTCCTCTGCTCATCTGCGCGCCCGTTTTCCCCGCCCGTTTCCCCATCGTTCCGGTACACCCTGCCCCTTTCAGCATCCCTCTGCTGTCAGCACGCTTCCGGGCTGGAACCCGCTCCTTTTTCTGGGGAGCCCCGGAGAAGGCTCCAGAAAGCCCCTTACGGTGGGGGCGGGAGACGCGGGAGGATCCATCCCCACCTCCCCGGCTGGAGGAGTCCAGCCGCGCAGCACGCAGCCCGGAGAACAATATCCGAGCTCCGAGCGTGCACGTTCAGTCTAGCTTCCATTTGCTCGCGCCCGCGGGCAGCGCCGCAGCATCTCGCGGTGACAATGGAAGGACACGGAGGACCCGGCGCGCCATCCACGGCCACCTCCGCGCACGTACGCCCTGTTTCGATGATTGCAAAGGATACGGTTCAAGATCCTTCCCCCCTGCGTCCTCGCCACTCCATCACCACCACCATCGCCTCCGCTAGCGACAGAAGAAAAAAAAAAGTTGGGTCCCCCTCCTTCCCTCTCCTTTTAAGAAAATTCTGTGCCACAAAAGGTCGCTGGCCCGCCGCGGAGTCCCCAAGTACCAAACTCACCGTGATGCGTGGAATGTTTTTCTTCCCCTGATAAGACATCTCTCTCCTGGGAAAACAAATTTAATTTCAAGAGGGCAGCTTCAAAGCAAAAATTGCCAGGAAAGGGGACGTGATATTTTTTTTTTTCGCAGAATTGAAAAATGTGCAACCGCTTAGCTGGTCTTGCTGGCAGCAGATTTCAGGATCGTAAGGGACAAATGCAATCCTCTGTCTCTCTTTCTTCCTCTCCTCCAACACAGCCCCAGCTAGGGCGGAAAAAAAAAGAAAGGGAGAGAGAGACAGAGAGAGAACAGGAGGGAAGGGGGTGGAAATAAACTACAGCAATAAAAGCCTCGGTTCAAGGCGGCCACCGTGGCGCATGCGCCGCCGGCCACTCCCTTTCCTCTCAGGCAGAAGCCATCCGCTGCGAGAGAGACGGGCCCCGATTGGCCGCGGCCGCGGGATATGCAAATGAGCGCAGGCGGCCAGGGGCGCGGCGCGAGCGCGCGAAATGCTGCAGCAGCGGCCGAGGGCGGCGGTCGCCGCGTGTGCCCGCGGGGGGCGCGCGCCTTTCGCGCGCTTTCTTCGGGCCCGGGCAGCGGGGACTGCGGCTGGCGGTGGCCCCAAACGCAGCATCCGCCCCGCGGGGACAATGGAGGGGTGGTCGCTGCGGACGGGGGAAGGGGGCGGCACCCCGAGACGGCGGGGCTGCGGTGCGGCACGCGCTCGCCCGCGCGCGCGCCAATCCGCGGAGGCCGCGCTGCAGCCCCGCGTGGGGTGACTGCACCGAGCCAATGGCCGCGCTGGCGGCGAGCGCGCGACTGCTCCGCCGGCCGGCGCCGCGCGGTCCCGGAGGGCGCGGGGCCCTCTCCTCGCCCTGCCGGCCGCCGGGGAATGCGAACGGCAGCGCCGGCCACGCCCGGCAGCCCCGGCCCGAAAGGGGCGCCTGCCCCGGGGACGGGAGGGGGGCGCGGGCGCCGTTGTGTAGCTGCTGGAAATGAAAGCCCGAAGGACGCGCTTTTAGGGAAGGGCGGCTTGGGGGTGGGGGCTGCTGGTATGGGAAACCCCTCCCTGAAACTTCGTTTTGTGCCTTCAGGCCACTAGGAACTTGGGGGGAGGGGGCACAAAAAGCGGCCTAATCTGGGGCCCCGTTCGCGCTCTGGGACAGTCGGGCCCACCGCGGGGCGGGCGGGGGGCGCATCTCGCCGGTGCCCGCAGATCCGTTGCGGGAAAGTTGCTGGTGTTACAGCGACCAAGGAGCCCTGAGGATGAGGGTGTCAGTAGACGACAGCGAGCAAGTGAGCTGGGAAGAAGAGGAATGAGAGAAAAGGAGAGATTATAAATCCCAAAGGAAAGGGAAACTGAGTCAAGGCGAAAACCTCCGGAATCAGAGTTAAAAACACGAGATTCCTGAGTCCCCCAGTCTAGCCATTTAAAAAGGCATTCAAGGCCTCTTCATCGTCCTAGCGATCCAACAGGCCTGGGAGTTTTTGGCCTTGCCCGTCCAAACCATGTTGTGATGCTCTAACTGCAGAATTCCTGTGGAAGAAAAAATCTGGTCCAGTTGAGCCTGGGGAATCTACCGGGGGGATGGTGGGGACCCCTTTGGAGGTAGCCCAAGCAGGTGCAATGACAAACATCTGGACTGGCCCATGGCTTGTGGGCTTCTCTGCTTGAGGTCAAACAGTACATAGATCCCTACATAATCTAAGCCATGAGACAGTCATAAAAAAAAAAGAATATTTAATTGGTTCACACTTGCTCAACAAAGATTAACCAGATAAACACAGAATAATTCCGTAGGCTACTATGGGCCTGAGTTCCAGGGTCTTTCTGCACCTGACCACTCTGGCCACTTTGGGAGGTTGTCTGTCCTTCAAGACTCAAAGAAGGTGTCAAACTGACCCTTTCCGCTCCTAATCCTAGAAAAATCTAAAGTCCCAGAAAGGGACTGTGGCGTGTGCAGCAGGCTTCACCACTGGGTAATTCATTCAAGCTCGAGTTAGCTGTGCATCTTGAAAAGGAAGCAGAAGCACTTCCCCCTCCAACTATCTGATGTGCAAGGAGCAAAGTGAGTTGATGTCAGCAAGTATTGGTGTCAGCCAGCAATGGTTAAAGTCGCAAGTCTGAGACAGCATAAAATGTGCCTTCCTACCTGTGAAAGCCAACAGTAGGTTCCAGCTGGGGGGAGGGAGTGTCCTATTAGATCTTAAGAAAAATACCACTTGGCAAGCAAGTATATAGTGGGAATCAAATTAATTTAAAACAAAATAACCTCTAATTATATTGTTTGCATTCTTGTTATATTTTCCTACTCCTAAATTGCTTGATCCTAATGGATTCAAATATGTCTGGTTATTTACCAGTTTGCCATGGAATAGTTTCTTTTGTAATAAAAGCTTGCAAGAGCTTTTGTGTCAATTTCATTTGCCTTGGTCTTACTTCTATAGTCATTGATAGGATGTTCTTAGCCCCTGATAATTGACATTTCCACTCATAAATATCCAAAGATGTAAGGTTTAAATTGATTTGTCTGTTCTGACTAGAGCCTAAGAGAGTATTTGGCACATAGAAGATAGTTTTAACTGACCAAAGAAAAGAACTTTCTGCAGTCTGCATTTCTTACCGTATTTACTGCTAAATGCAATTCAGAAAAGTAAAAAGGGGTGGGGGAGTATTTTCCATCCACTCTGCACTGATTAACTTGTTAAAAAACATGAACTATATTTTTTACACTCACTTTAGAAAAACTCTCAATGAAAATGTCCTGTAAAGTTACAAATCATTATTCATGAACCTAATATTTGAAGTTTTTCTCGGGGGTGACTTTTCTGAATTTTTAAAAATTAAATGTGTGTCCAACATGAAAAAGCTTTGTTAGATCACCTGTTCCACACTCATGACCTCTTCCAAAACCCTGGCCTTCCCACACTCCTTCCCCAGCACCAGGAAAGAGCAAGACGTGATAGCTACATGAGAGAGTCGTTGCATGACATGGTAACATCCGAGGCATTCTGGGTGGTCCAGGCAGATGTGTGAGCAGGAGTGAGTTCTAGCCAGGTGCTGTATCAGAGTCTGACCACAGCCTCCTCTGCAGCTTCATCTCCCATCCCTGGACACCCACCCTGTCCCCATGCTCAGCAATGCACACAGACACATGGACACATACCCACAGCGTCAGAGTTAACCTCTCGCTGCCCCGTGAAACTGTGTGCCTTGCCCTAGGCGGCTCTCTGTAACCCCTTCCCTCTAAGACTGAGCTTAAATGTCACCCCTATGAAGTACCCCCCCCACCGCAAAGCCTTGAGCACTCCTTCCCGTATTCGCCTCTATTATAGCACATGCCCGTCATTCTGTAATGATTTGCCCATTTCTTCTAATCAGATCATGCCTCTTCTTCCAGCAACCAGCACACCGCCTGGGCCCCAGCATATGCCCTCAACATTTGGCGCATAAATAAGTGCTGTCCTTGCTATCGCAAGAACAAAAGATTCTTGCGCATCACCACCATGGTGAGTTCTGATGTCAAAAAATCCCTGACTCAGGCCTCTCTCTTAGCCCCAGTAGCTTTGCTGGGTCTTCCTTCTGAGCAGCCAGCTCCCCTTTGCCAAGCCCCTGAAACTACAGAGAACTTTGTTATACGGCAGCTTCTTATTCTTTGTGGGCTGTAGCTGCCTAGATTTTAGGCTACACCTCCCCTAACAAAACGGCCATGTACCACCGAGCCTGACATGACATGAGGAGAGAGCATCCAATCCTACAGAAAAACCCAGAATCATACTCAGCGTCTCTAATAATTTTTTCTTGGCACCATTTCTAAAATTGTGCTTTTCTCTGCCCTCCCCATTATTCCTTGTACATAAATATTACACCATTAGATCACATACACCTACACCTTAACTTTTTTTCCCATTGTATCAATTTCCTAAGTATCATTTTCCTTCCATTCAAAATTTGAGCTCATGGAAAATAAGAACTCCTTCAATAGTCTTACTCATCCCTTATCCTTACAGAGGGCCGGACAGATGTCAGGACTCAAGGAGGACTGGATGCAGGGTGGACAGACCAGTGGTGACACCCAGGCAGGATCTTCAACACGTTGGCATCGTACAACCTGCCGGGAAGTGGGGGTGGGGAGACAAGGATGTCACTGCGATGCTCGGGTGCCTGGTCTGCTTTCGGTTCCTCAGCATCTGCCCGGCCCATGCTCTGTCCCCGGCCAGCCCCCCACTGTTCTCGGTTTCATCTTCCCCCTTTGGGAGGCAGGAATAACCATTTCTGCTTCTGTGGGGCCCCTGGGGATGTGCAATGTTCAGAATGTCACCAGTAGGGAAACTCCAAAAGAGAAACTGCTGACAGGAAGAACGGAGCTTAGGGATGCCAAAGAGGAGCAAACCCCAGGCGCCCGCACGGCTGCAGTCCGACGCCAAGGGCTGTGCCCTCGACTGCAGCCTGTGGAGAAGGGTACAATGAATGCGGCAGTGGAGAGAAGGCGCCGGAATCCTTCTTTGCCAAAAATGAAGGGCACTGACTAGGACGCTTGAGCTGGAAGTGATGCCTTCCTCGCTGCAGTTGGAACCAGGCCATGAGATCGTCTTCTTTGTGTGTGTGACCCTGAAGGGCAGAGACTGCAGAAGGAACGGCCAAGGGCTGTTGGACCAGGATCTGCCCGCTGCCTTCCCCAGGGCGTGCACCCTTCACCAGGGACGGCCACCGAGGGTGAGCACCGACCGGCCCTCTGAGCCAGGCGCCAATTAGGCTAGAACTGGACGGACTGCGGCCGCCCCTGCTGGGCTCTCAGAGGGTCCTGAAGACATCCTCACTGCACAAAGGCTCCCCTGTCCAAACCCCACCAGACATCAGGGCACGGAGGAAAGAGCACACTTCTCAGAATCTAGTCGACTTGGGTTTTCTCCTCTGGTCTCCAGTTAGCGCACGCGCCTCCCAAGGGACCCCCGCATTAGCCCACTCGAACCCCATTCTCTGTGTAATTGCAGATTTCCCCTGGGGCCTTTGCCCTGCTGGAGCCTGCTCTGGCCGCCGCGCCTCAGGCCCGCCCTCTGGTGGCCAATAAGGGGTGTGCACGTGGTCCCTGCGTGCTGGGCTCTGGAGCATGGGTCTAACAGGGGCCTTGAAGATCTTGTGCTCCAAGGCTCCCAAACTTGCCAGCCCTCGGGATCACTGGGAACCCAGCTCCATCCTCCTGAACAGAATCTCCAGAGGAAAGGGCCAGGAATGCTGTTCTAATCTGGCGCTCAGCTCCAGATCCTGCCCACCCCACCCTCTCCTTACAGAGGATGAAGTGAGGAAAACATGGGCTAGGAAGAGGGTCCCACTCCCTGCCTGACGCTCTTCCACTCCCCGAGTGGCCTGCTCGTGACCGGGTGGGAACGTTTCATGAAAGAGTGGTAAATATCTCTATCAGTCTGCCTTCTAGTAACAGTACAATTGTCTAAAACATTATGTAGCTGGTAAGGAGGGAGTTAACATTTATTGAGCATCTACTATAATTGAGGCACAGTACTGAGTGCTCTAAATAAATCTTTAATCTTCCCCCAAATCCTACTAGTTAAGTCTTCAGATCCTTGTTTGGAGGAGAGTCGAGCAAAAGAAACCTGTTCCAGTCCCACTTTCAGACAAGAGCAAGAGCAGGATTCCAATCCAGCCTGCCTGACCTCAAAGCCCAGGGCCCAGTTCCCACAATGAGAAAGCACCGGTTTGGTAGAAAGTAGGACCCGCCTTGTGCAAGAGGCGGGCACAGGTGATCTGCTGTCTCTTTCTCCACCGCCTTCACTGTCCTGGGTCCTCATCTTCTAGACACGCCCCCCTGTCCCAGAATCAATTCTGCATCTTCTTCTTTCCAAATCACCTGGCAGAACTCAGCTTCACTCAGTGGCCCTGGTCCTCCTCTCGTGGGAACCATGACAGAGGAACACCAGGGTTTAAATGATGATAAACGCTTGCTGTGCTGCCCTCGGCTAAAAGGGGAAGACCCTGCTTAGTAGAATTCCAGGCAACAGGGCAGGTGGCTGCATGAAGAAAATGCAGACTGCTTGTTGGGTCTGCTGTGTGCAGTCTCACTCCTCCCTTTCTTTCCAGCAGCATCTGGTGCCACACCCTCAGCCCCTCACGCTGCAGTTTCCTGGAAGTGGCCTTCTGCTGCCGCTGCTCCCTGCTGTCCCATGGGTGGTCCCTGACCACCGCGTTTTAAGCCTGCCCACAAGTTCACTACTCCTCTCTATCTCAGCGTGTCTCCTCAATAGCAGTGATCACAACTTGAAGGTGTTTTCGTGTCTGTGTTTACCTGGATATTTCCAATCTGTCTCTACCTCTCAGCTGCAAAGCCCCGAAGCCAGCTTGCTCTCCACCTCACCTGGCAAGGACCTCACACCACCCTCAACAAACAGGAGTCACCAGGAGTCGAACAAACAAATGAGTGGCAGAACCTTCCCAAGGACACCACGCAGGTCTCCTCCTGCTGTTCTCCAGCCTAGGTGACTCAGGCCTCACTTTCCACCTGCTGCCTCCCTGATGTGCACCTGCCACCTCTAATCATGACTCACCCAGGTTTTTAAAAGACCAGATGGCCAGAAACCATCTCACTGGATAAGGTCCTGGGGCCTGCGTTCTAATTATCCATGGCAGGGCATGCAGATGCCTTTCCCACGGGGACCTGCCTCTCAGAAGCATTGGATCTAACATTCGTGAAGCTTGGCCCCACCCAAAGGTCCGGCAGTGGTGACAGTGGCTGCCTCCTCTTTCCAAGCCCTTCAGGCTCACTGCTCACCACACCCAGGAAATATAGCAGATCCCCACCAACTGGGCCTTCCTTGGCTCAGAATCTGTGTCGGTTCTGAAAAGGGTCAGGGAAAGGGTTTAGCTACATACCGGGCAAGTGTAAATAATATTTCTGGAGTTTCAGACTCTTAAAAGAACCAGCCATGATCAAAGTACTGAGAACTGCTCGCTTATCTAAAAACACTGCACAGCTCTTGGCCATCTGTTCCTTCAGGTTCCCTAGGGGCCTCTTTGGGGCAATTTATTAGCTTAGTCTATGCATTCTTGGAAGTAGTCCATTTGGATATTGCAAAGATGTAATGAAATTCTGAATTTCCCCTTGATCAAATTGGTCTTTTTTCCCCCTTTATCACTCCCCCCACCCCGTTTGTTTTCAAGTGATGAGAGTTTATTACTGGCCTTGTGTGCCACCCCTCGGGAGACCAAGGAAAACTGGGAGGTGTTCACAAGCTGCTCACGCACAGTCCCTTCCATACAGCACGAGGTGTTGTGCACAGAGAGGCATCAGGCTAAGGGCACCGTCGCTGCACAACCCAGAGCTCTGCCAGCTCCAGACAAGCTGTGCCCCTCTGCCCTAGGCCTGGGCTGGGGGCTCTCCACCCCAAGTGTCACCAACACGAAAACTATTTTCCCTCCAACTTCTGAGCACATCCAGTGTCTCTCAAGAAACCAAAGAGTACCCTTTCTAGGACTTAAGCAGATAAGGAGATCACTGAAAGAACAGCCAACTCTAGGTGTGCCTTGAGCAACTGTCAGTCTCATTTGTGGGCTTTAAGCTAAATACTCCATCTGTGGGTGACATTTAACTCATGTAGGCACTGCAGCCAAACCAGGGAGGACACTGGTGCCCACACACATCCATGGGGCTCAGAGGTTCCCTTCTCTTCATCCTTCCTCCCTCGTGCAAGGCCATTGCCTCATTGGGGTATCATCTTCACTTTCTCCAGAGGTGTCACACTGTTTGTAGCCTCTGTGCCTGTGCCCATATGCCTGCCTCTCCTAGCACACCCAGGCCCTCTCTGACCCCTCACACTGCCACTCCTCTGTGCGGCCATTCCTGAGCCCCCAGGTTGAGCTGGCCACTCTTTCTGTCGTGCCCCATTGGGCCCCGTTCGCACTCCTGGCAGAGGGCCTAAAACATTCCCCTGCTCTGTTTCTTTATACAGTGTCTCCTTCTCCTAGACAGTAAGCTTCTGCGGACAGAAACTATACTTTATTCAGTGCCTACCATATAATAGCACCCACCCATCTCAAGGTCTTGCATATAATAGGCAAACAAATTCTGAAAGGATGGACGGATGGATGAATGGTTGGATGGATGGAAAGATGAGTGAATGAATGGAGGGATGGATGGATGACGGATAGGTAGATGCATGGATAGATGGATGGATGGATGAATGGGTGGATTGGTGGGTGGATGGATTAATAGATGTGTGGATGGATGAATGGATAGATGGATGGTGGGTGGATGGGTGGATGGCTGGATGGAAGGATGGATGGATAGATGAGTAGGTGGGTGAATTGATGCATGGATGGATGGATGATAGTTGGGTTGGTGGGTGGATGGATGGTGATAGATGGGTGGGTGGACGGATGGGGGGTGATGAAGGATGTATAGATAAATACATAAATAAACACCTTACACAAAAGTCTCAGTCATAAAATACTCTCACACTAGGACTTGAGTCTAACATAATCTTCCGAGGCACAAAATTTACAAGGGGGTTCTGTCTTAGGCCTCATCCAGCGGTGTCCTTTCAGGTCACATCCTACTGCATTTTTTTCTGTCTCTGACAATGTTGGCCATTATACACCTTTTGAAATGTCCTTCTCTCTCCTCCCTGTCTTGACTTTTAAAACATGAGTTAACATAAAACAGCCATTTACTAAACACCAGCAAATACCAAACCCTGGACTTTTCTCCAATCCTCTGAGCTAATTGGAACGATGCTGTGGAACAGAGGTTCTTTCTCTCTTATGTGGCGCCAGAGCCCAGATTAGTTACCAACAAGGCCCAGAACTAAATTACTGATTCATCGCAGCTCTAGGTGGCTGCAAAATCAGTGTTCTTTCTACCATGTTCCCTCCTGCTATCGGTGCTGCTCCTCTGGCAGCTTCTTCTTAACCTCTTTTCAGGCCTCGCTCCTCCTGCCCACCCATTAAAGGCTACTCATTCCCATGATCATGTTGTTAACACTCTTCATCCAGCCTACACATTTTCCCTTAGTGACCTCAACTAGCCCATGGCTTCAGGAACCACCTCCTTGCCGATGGCTCCCCATCTCCACCTCCTGCCCCCAAATTTCTTCTGAGCTCACTTCCAGCCGGTTGGTAAAAGTGGGAGGCAGCCCCTGCATGTCCAGGAGTGTTACTGCTGGGCCCTGTGAGAACATCCACAAGCCCAAGCTGCCCTTCCAGGGGATTTAAGCTGAGATGCCCCTGTGTCCTCTTCATATCCCAGTTTCCTCTGCTGCTTCCTCATTTCACTTTCTATCTTTGCTATGGTCTGAATGTGTGCCCCAAAATTCATGTGTTGTAGACTTAATCCCCAGTGCAACAGTGTTGGGAGGCGGGGCCTTATGGAAGGTGCTTAGGTCATGACAGCAGATAATTTATTCATCATCACTAATAATGGATAAGTGCTGCTATCGGAAGGACTTGCAGAAGTGGGTTCACTTTCTCTTGCCCTTCTGCCTTCCTCCATGTGCAGATGCAGCAAGAAAGCCCTCCACCATCAAGGTCAAGATGGCACCTTGACCTTGAACCTCCTAGCTTCCAGAACTGTGAAATAATAAATTCCTGTACTTTATAAATTATCCAGTCTCAGGTATTTGGGGATAGCAGCACACAGAAGACTAAGAAACTCCTCAGAGCAGATTCTGACAACCCTTTTACTTGTGTTCAACCTTGGCGTTTCAGTCTTCATGACCAGCAAATAAGGTTTCTTCATTTCTTGACTCACTCATTACGTTTGATATTTGACTGCTCCTATTCTGCAACCAAACTTGGTTTTGAAATTGTGCTGTTTCACGTAAAGCCATTGTGTGACATCCACATAAAAGTCTTATAGGTACCTCACACTCAAAATGACCAACCCAAAGTTTATTGTCTCTCTCCAAACCTGCTTCCCCTCCAGCACTGGATAGTGAATCTCACTTTACCCAAATTGCAATCCGGAGATCTTCAAGTCCTCCGACTTCCTCATCACCACCCTCCAACTCAGAATCTCTCAGCAACTCCTTTCTCTGGATCCAATCACCTCTTCCCATCTCCACCGCTCCCACTCATGTTGAAGCCACCACCACCTCCCATGTGACATGTCGCGGAAGCTCCTACTGTTCTCTGTGCTTCCCCAACAGCCAGAGTAACCCGTCTCAACCCTAAGTCATATTACGTCACTCCACTTTGCTAAATCCTGCAGGGACTCCCCCTTTTAATCCGAGTAAAAGCCAACATGTGTAAGATGACCCTTGGGCCCCATCAGACCCTCAAAGAACAGGTGGATCTAATGTTATTTAAACAATTCCAGAACAGAAAGGAGAACAGCATCTGAATTCTAAAAGTCAGCATAACATTTTAATAGTAAAACTTGGGGAAAGCCCATATAAGAGAAAAAGAAAACAAAAATAATGTCACTTAAAAATAGTACAGGGAAATAGAAATTAAGACAGAAACACCATCACCATTAGCATCTTCCCTCTGTAAGCTGTATAGTAAAACTCAGCATCTTAGCACAGCCTCTCCGGCCCTCCGCCGGCCTCAACATACTTTTGCAGCTTCATTTCCTAATGGTTCTCCCTTTCCAGCTCACTCCTCCCTCATCTTTCACCTTTTAGCTGGACAGAGTGTTCTTGTCAAATAACATGCACTCCCTCAACGCCACGCCTTTGTTTATTCTCTTCTTTCTGCTTCCTATGGTCTCTTTCTCTTCATGACCAGAAGTTCTAATCTTACTTCAAAGCCAAACTTACAAATCACATTGCCTATGTTGAAAACTCTAACTCCAGCCCACCTCTGTCCATCCATCCATGCAATTAATCCAACAAAGATATGAGCATGTCTATGTCCCCACAGAACAGGAAGTTCAAAAGACAACAAAGGAGACATGGCTTCCGCCATGAAGTTTATGATCTAGGGGAGGAAGACCAATATTAAATAAGTAAATAATAACAGCTACCATGTATGTCGACTTCCTATATACCAGGCACTGTTTAAACACTGAACATCCTCATGACACCACCCTAAGATGGGGCTATTTATATATTAGATTAATAAATGAGGAAACCAAGCCCCAGAAATGTTAAGTAGCTCTCTGCAGATCAGCAGCAGGAAAATGGTGGAACCTGCATTTGAACTCAGTTTGTCTAGTTACAAAGTCCATAGTCTAACTTCTCCCACTTCTCCCAAGAACATCAAGACAGTGGCTATGAAGGAAATAAACAGAGACGTGATAAAGAGTAACTAGAGGCCAGGCGCAGTGGCTCTCGTCTGTAATCCTAGCACTCTGGGAGGCTGAGGCAGGAGGAACACTGGAGGTGAGGAATTTGAGACCAGCCTGAGCAAGAGCAAGACCCTATCTCTACCAAAAAATAGAAAAATTAGCCAGGTGTGGTAGCACACACCTATAGTCCCAGCTACTTGGGAGGCTGAGGCAGGAGGCTCACTTGAGCCCAGGAGTTTGAGGCTGCACTGAGCTACGATGATGTCATTGTACACTAGCTGGGTCGACAGAGCAAGACTCTGTCTCAAAAAAAAAAAAAAAATAGTAGCCAGAGGAGGAAAAGGGGAGTGTCACATTAAGGCTGTAGTGTCTGGTGCAGTACAGTTTCCACCAGCCACGTGTGGCTACTGACCCCTAGGAGTGTGGCTAGTCCAAACTGAGATGCGTTGTAAGTGTAAACAAAGCACATACCAGATTTCAAAGACTTAGCATGAAAAAAAAAAAGAATGTAAAAGATGTCATTAATAATTTTGTACTGATTACATATTGAAATGACAATATTTGGGATATATTGGATTAAATAAAATATATTATTAAATTTAATTTCACACATTTCTTTATTAGTATTATTATGGCTACTAGAAAGTTTAAAGTTCAATGTGAGTTTGCAGTGTGGCTCCTACCACATTTCAATTGGACAGTACTGCCGTAGATAAAAGAAAGCCTTCTGAGGGGCTTTCTGCAGGAAGACCTCCCTGTTAAGGAGACGTTTACATTAAGATCTGGAGGATAAGAAGGCACTAGCCGTGCAAAGAGCTGGGAAAAGGACAATCCAAGCAGGGGAAGAAACCACGTAGAGACGGAAAATGAGAGAGATTGCCAAGGTTAAGGAGGAGAGAAGAAGTCTGAGTGACTACATCCTGATGAGGAAGGGGACGGGCAATGTGAATGGCGTTGGAGAGGAAGGATGGGGCCAAACCAGAAAAACCTCTGGGAAACTAAACCTAAACCCAGAACTAGTTTAGGCAGAAGAATGTCACAATCTAATTTGCATTTTTTAAGTATCACTGTCGCTGCTGTGCAACAATTGCATGATTGTAGCAACGAAAATGATGAGAAGAAATTGCTGTGGTCCAGGTGAGACACGATGGCTAAGAGTAGGGATGGGTAGGCTCAACTGACTTGAGGTGTTTTGCAGAGAAACACTACAGACTTGCTGATGGGATAGACAGGAAGGATGAGGGACATGCAAGAGTCCTGTAATGTTGAACTTGAGCAACTACGTAGGTGGGTGCCATGCACTGAGGAAGATTGGGAGATGAAATCAAAAGTTCTTCGCTGGACATATAAATTTCGAGATGTCTAGATATATAAGTGAAAATGTTGAGTAGGTAAGTAGGTAAGTCTGAGCTGGAGATAAAACTTTGAAGTCATTTATCACATGTATTTGAAGCCATGGGATTGGACATCATCCAGGCAGAAAAAGGATTTGAGCCCTGGTGTGAGTGCTAAGGCATTCGCTCCTGCAGTTCTTAAGGGGAGGTCCAGGAGATCAGAACTATTGCTATTATCATCATAATACTAAGATGTAATCTGTCTTTTTCAATTTCATTCTCTCATGAGTTTACGGGGAAGTTTTCCAAAGGGTGCATGATGTCTGATAATGTCATGGCCCCAAGAGCTAATGAAATATGTCTTGTGTATTCTTATGACTTCTAGAATTTTCTAAAGCCGTAGTAGATTTAGGTTCTACATATGTATGTTTTCAGAAATTAATTCTGTTCTCAGGACTTCTATTCTGCTTCTACTAGCTCTCTTTTACACACCTGCTATAATCTCTGTAGTCTCCTTGTCATCCAAAAAACAGTTACTTTCAAATTCCAGAGTTTTCTTAAGGCTGCATGGAAACATAACTAGAACTAAGTATACTTTGTTGTCTTATTTTGCAATAATATCTTCTAAAATTTCAAAATCTTTTCTAAATTTTTAAATTTTATCTCAGGCTTTTATTATTTAGAATAACATTCTATTCTAAAACAAAAGAAAACTGATTTATCATCTTTCAATATTTAAGGATGGATTGTTAGCTTTTCAAGAAAGTGAATGGAAGACTCAATGTCTCAACACATAGTTGTACTGTCCACACTTAAAGATGAAGAAGAAGATGAAATTGACATAGCAGATGGTCCTTTGAGTCATGTTCCATTTTAAAATATGTTAACTTATAATGGATTTATTGCTGTTATTTTAAAATGAATTAATAAATATTTTTAATTCCCCAGTTTTAAATTTCCAATATGGTAAATATAGAGAGATATAACCCACATAAACAAAGGCTCTTTGGGGTCCTCAGTAATTTTTAAGAATGTAAAGGCACCTGACACCAAAAAGTTTGAGAACCGATGGTTTAGAGGACAGATGGAGGAGGGTGAGTCAGCACAGGACTGCAGGGTGGGAAGAGGGAAGCTGTTCATTAGGAGGAAAACCAGGAGAGCGTCGCATTGCGGAAGTCAGTCGGAAGAGGAGTGTTTCAAAAATGAGGATG
The DNA here is from genome assembly GCA_963575035.1 of Avahi laniger. Classification (NCBI taxonomy): domain Eukaryota; kingdom Metazoa; phylum Chordata; class Mammalia; order Primates; family Indriidae; genus Avahi; species Avahi laniger. The sequence goes on from CAUYSK010009276.1 coordinate 21,733, forward strand.
TTGTACAAATGGGCTAAAGAGCACACTGTATGTTGGCCCCTATGTTTTTTACTTCTTCACACAGACTAGGACTGTTGGCTCAAAACCCACTGGCATCAAACTCCAATTTTTGCACATCTAATTGCTCTAAATATAGCCCAAATGAGCATATTTTAAGCTATTTAGAGCCTTCCTGCTTTGCATACTCCACAAAACTGCACCCAACATCTGCTAGCCATGTTAGCTATGTAGCTATGAGAGACCTCAACCCACTGCTGCCTTCAGAGCTCTGGGACCCCAGGACTCCCCATCATTTGCTCAGTGACATCACCTAGATGTGTAAGCCCCCACCCCACCCCATAGGATGTCCCTCTTTCCAGGAGTTCCCTTGCTCTCTTCCCCTTCTGGGTGGTGGTCCCACATCTCTGTCTCTGGAAGGTCTTCCAGCTGTGAGGGACTCCTCCCCCACTGAGGCAACCTGTCAAAGCGCCACCCAAATGAAGCTTGATGTGTCTACCACCAGCTCATGGTCATGTTTGTTCCCTGACCAGCCCCTATGTCCTCAAAGCCACCACAGAGGGCATGGTCATAAACTACAGGGTTACAGAGTAAGATAAGGACAGGAGAGGAATTGGTGAATTCCCTCCACGGAAGACATTATGACCTCCACAAGCTTCCCCACGGATAGAAGCCACGTTGCAGTGGGTCGCAGGGTGAGATGTGGTCTCTGAAATATATAAACAGCTTATACACACCAACGCAAAAGGACAAATATTCCCACAGAAAAAATGGTGCAGTTCACAAAAGAAACACTGTAAATGATCAATAACCATATGAAAAGATGCTCCACCCATGAGCATCATTTCAAAGCAAATGAAAATTAGGAGAGACGTTTTTAACCCATTGTGATAGGCAAATTTTTTAAGTTTGATATCAAGTGTTCATAAAGTCATGGGAAAACAGATATGCTGCCCTGTGGCTGATGGGTGTGTAAGATGAATAGTCCTTCTGGGTGCGTAAGGTGTGTCAAGTGATTTGACAATATCTATAATAATGTTAACTGTCCTTACCCGATGACCCAGAAGTTTCACTATCCAGTGTCTGCCACAGAGGAACACCCACACTCATGGTCCCTGAAGCACGGTTTATTATACATAAAAACTGGAAACAACAGAAAAATGCCTATTTATGCTACAGTATGTTCATACTAGAGAACAATGTGGTGAGTAAGAAACAGACCCTGGGGTCAAATGCCTGATATTATATCCTGACTTCATCGCCTACTGAGCACATACCCTTAAACAATTATGTAGTCTATGTATGTCTCAGTTTCCTCACTAGAATAGAGATAATAATACCTACATTCCAGGATCATTGAAAGGCCTAAATAAATAACCACATGTAAAGCAATTAGAACAGTGCTTGGGCCATGGTCAGCACTCAATAAATATTAGTAATTATTGTTAGTATCATCAGTTAAAAGATAATTTATATGAAATAATATAATTCATATATGCTACCATAGACCTCTGAAACACCAAGAGAGAAAAGGGGCACATTGCTGGCACAGATTGATGTCATCATGTAAAACACACACAGAAATAACACTACACATTTACCCCAAGGACGTATACTGGTATAAATATGCAGGAAAGAGGATAGAAGGATGTAAAGGGACAGATAAATCTTGGTCACCTCTGGTCAGGGGAGGGGATGAGTTGATCAAAGCGGGTATTGGCCTTATCTGTACATCCAATAATATATTCCTGTGTCAGGTATATAAAGTTAATTTTTAAAAACAGTGAATAGGAGATGAAGAAACAGAGACAGTAAGTATAGACAGGTCTTCAGAAAAGTTTGCCATGAAGAGGAGTAGAGAAATGCAGGATTCTGTGAGTCGTGTTGTTGTGCTGTCGAATGGAAACGTTAAAGATGCTTGTACGATGGCAGCAATGAGCCAGGAGACAGCGATGATGGGGGCGGATGTTTTCAGGAGGCAGGAAGGGACGGTTCTCAGGGCATAAGGGGACAAAATGGCCATGGGCAGAGCAGGCACCTTTCTTCTGCTGTGGGCAACAGAAAGGAAGAGGAAGGCAGTACCCGCACTGGAGATGATAAGTTCAGTGGTAAAAAGAAAACTGGGTCCCTCTTTGTGCCCCGACCCCACGAATAAGTGAAGTCGTCCGCTCAGAGAAGGCAGATGGGAAGAGCATGTAAGATTTGAGTGGAAAGGAGAAGATGTAAAGCGTTTGTCTTTCTACTGGAAAGTGTTGAATGTCCATTTGTAGTTTGTAGCCATAAATTATTAATACAAGAGAATAAACCCTTCCCACCTCACAACACAGCCATGCTTCCCTACCTGCGCTGAGGCCCTCACCCAATGGCGCCTGATTACTTACACACGCCCATCACCTCCTCCTTCTACAACACCAACAGCTGCGGTGACTGAGCCCCTGCTCAGACCAAGCATTTCACATTCAACACTCAGTCTTCACAATAACCCCACGAAGTCATTATTTTGATGCCCACTTTGAGGAAGCAGATCGAAAAGAAATAGGCGATTGCTAAAGCCACCAACCGGTCTAACACAGAAACTCGCTATAGCTTGTTCAACTCCTCCTAATCTTTTGCACATTAGATTCTCCAGCGACATTCAAGGAAACACAATATTGGACAGAAGTCCATCTTCTTACCCAACCACATGGCTAGGAGAAAGGATAAAGAAGAAACTGGTGAGAATGTTACATATTAAAGGGTCCTAGAGACAGTACCGAGCCCTATTGGGCCTGAGAAGTTTGTAGAATGTCTCCACATCCCTCCACATGGTTCTAAACCCAGATAATTCCATGAATGGCTCCATTCCTGAACGCTCCATGATAATTTCAGAGTCTGCACCCAATTAGGATGTGACCAAAAATACCACAGACCAATTAAAGGTTACTACAAGAAATAACATCACAAGGATATACTTCTGCTGATGTACTGTCATCAAGCTAAGACAGCTCAGACAACGCAGTGATTACAGCGCCCACGGTTTCTGGATGAACCGGTGGGTTTCTGGATGAACCAGTGGGCAGGTGAGGCAACGCTGATCCTACCTGGAAACTCTGTTTTTGCTATTCTGTCACTGAAGTTGGAGGAGATTTTAGTGAGCAGAGCTGTAGATGATAGTTTTGTTTTTAGTTGATTTTATTTCTAGCCATCTTGACTTCACTACCAGCTTTGGCATAATGTTATGCCCTGTAAGAAATTTAGTTCATTTGCAAAAAAAAAAAAAAATTTAATTTAAAAATTCAGCAGTTTAATGGACAGGTTTGGCTCCATTGCTTTTAGTGATGTGACTATAACTCTGAACATATATCAAGTTTTTAAAAAGTAAGATTATGGATTTATGATTTAAAAAGCAATTTGGCTCTGGATATAGTCCAACTAAAATAATAATGAAGATCATAAAACTCTAAAAGCATCATAGTTCTGTAAAACTTAGACCAACAGATACCAGGCCCAGAATCTTGTAATAATCTTAGGTTTACTACGGCCAGCTAGTATTGCCATATGATTCACACCTTTTTATTTTGTTTTTCTGACCCTTTGACATCTGGGCTGCTGACCCTAGAAAGAATGCCCGTCCCAGGGCTACCCACTTCCTAGATAGTAAAATGACTGTCCTGGGCACGACTTTCATGTGTGAACCAACCCATCCGGAGCCCACATCTCCAACCTCCTCCTTTAGGAAGCTCTTAAACTCGGGGCCACTACCTGCCTGCCCTAATCACCCCAGGGATGGTAGCAGACAACTAAGGACAGTTCTATGCCCCGGGGCTCACCAAAATTATCCAAACTGGTGATCCTAAACCCGTTTACACTGCCTCTCCTATGCCTGCCCAGAAACCGCAATACAAGCTCCTCTGCCTACATTTTCCCTTCGCTCCCTCTGTCCCCTGACACACTTGGTGCTTCCCCCTGTGTCCCTGCACGGCGTGCAGTGCCTGCTGTTTCTAGGATCTGTGAGTATGAACTTTTCCCTCCATGACAGTCATTTCCATACCTATGTGCCTTCCCACATCTGATTAAAACAAATCTCAGGTACGTTTTGAAACAATCGCCCATGCTGTTCTGCAAAAGACGGTGTCTCTATTCATTAGAGATCGCAGCTCCTGCAAAGGGATCGTGCAGGAAAAGGGATGAGGGGGCAGCAAGGGGGGTGAGAGGGGCCCCTCAACCAAAGCCGACCCGGCAGCTGACGCCAGGCTGCCTGAGGTAAAGTGTTCACAAATCTGGGTCAAAATAAGAGAAGGAAGGACAATACATTTAACTTTTCATAAAGCTCAATTTATGCATATTTTTAAATGCTGGGGTTAATTTCCCTTTATGGTTTTGGTGCTAAAATGCTCTTTATTTTATGAGATGATACTAAATGGTAATTTTTTAAGTGTCCTTATTTGGCAACATAAAAAATTGGCAACCCTTAAGTTGTTCCCCAGATTTATTCTTGAAACGTGACTGGGGTGTATAAAGCCAAAATCTGAACCCATCGCAACAGAGAATGGAACTTGGACAAGAAGCTGGTGCTTGAACTGACTGGTACATGTCATCGGGATGGGAGCCAAAGACAGGACAATCCACACACTCCTGTGCTGAAGACAAGGATTCTGAAGGGATTTCACCTGAATTGAAGATAAATACAGGCCGGGCGCAGTGGCTCACACCTGTAATCCCAGCACTCTGGGAGGCCGAGGTGGGAAGATCACTTGAGCTCAGGAGTTCAAGAATAGCCTGAGCAAGAGAGCAAGACCCCATCTCTACTAAAAAATAGAAAAATTAGCCAGGCATCATGGCACGCTCCGGTAGTCCCAGCTACTCGGGAGGCTGAGGCAGGAGGATCGCTTGAGCCTGGGAGTTTGAGGTTGTAGTGAGCATGATGATGCCACTGCCTCATACCCAGGGTGACAGAGTGAGACTCTGTCTCAAAAAAAGAAAAAAAAAGAAAAGATAAATAGAAAGAAAAATATACTGAGCTTAGACTGAGGGGGGGAGGGGGGCAAGGGCAACACACGTAACCTAAACATCTGTACCCCCATATTATGCTGAAATAAAAAAAAAAGAGAAAAAAAACATACTGAGCTTATAAAAAATTACTACAGAGCAAGCAATAGGAGATACCACTCTTAAAAAAATAACTTTTAAAAAACTATTTGGCATCTTCAGTAGAGGGTAGGACGATATCTCCAAAACAGAAACGGAAATATGATAGGATATTAAGAAATAAAAAAATTCCCCAGGGCTCATCAGCCCTGGCAGTAAGAGCTGAATGTTCACAGAACATCAGCATCAGACAAGGCCACTCTTGTCCAGAATGGAGCAGGGCAAAAACAAGACCATTCCCTTGTCATGTCTAATAACATATGAACATTTCTCAAGCCACAAAATGCCAGACTCCCTCATCCTAACCAAGATGCGTGACCACTGCTTCTTTATCAATTACAGCTCCGGCCTGAGTCCAATCTGCCATCCTATAAAGATGTACTGAGACACCCAGTCATCGAATGGTTCCCACTTCCTCACAGCACCCCATCCAGAGGGAAACCTCGCTTTCTTGGACCCTCCAAAATCACCCAACCAAAGCCCAAAACCTTCTCTAACACCCTTCTACAGAGACGCCCCATGGTTCCCCGTGGTGTTACATTCTCCCTCACTGCAGCAAGTCATAAACCGAACTGCTTCAAATACAGGTGTGTTACTGGTGGTCACTGGCTGAAGGACACTGACAATATGCTCAAGTAGGAATTAAAAGGTGATTTCTTAATGTGATAGAGAGTATCTCTTGCAAACAATGATGGAAGAGTAGAGGCCTTCTCATTAAAGTCAGGAATCAAACCAAGAACCCTAATATTACATCATGGTTCTAGAAATTTTAGCCAACATAACCAGACTAGGAAAAGAAATAATGAATAAAAGCATCGGCAAAAAGTGCACAAGAGTATTATTACCCACAGATAATTAAATCATCCAAAGAGCATCAGTGGAAAACTATTAAAATCAAGAGTGAACTTAATAAGGTGATCTATTGCTAATTAATATAAAACCCTAGGCCAGGAACAGTGGCTCACACCTGTAATCCCAGCACGTTGGGAGGCCAAGGTGGATCACTTGAGGCCAGGAGTTTGAGACCAGTCTGAGCAACATAGGGAGACCCCGTCTCTACAAAAAGTTGTTTCAAAATTAGCTGGGCCTCTAGTCCCAGCTACTCAGGAGGCTGAGGCAGGAGGATCGCTTGAGCCCAGAAATTTGAGGTTGCTGTGAGTTAGGCTGACGCCATGGCAGTCTAGCCCGGGCAACAGAGCAAGACTCTGTCTCAAAAAAAAAAAAAAAAAGTTTAAGTATGAAGAGAGAAGAGGCAGGTTGATGAGGCTCCTATAAATCTAGGCAAGAGACTGTGAAGACTTGAAGTAGGGCAATGGCAGTAGAAGTAGAGAAAAAGAAACAGAGTCCAGAAATATTTAGGAAATAAAGCTGGCCACTCTATTGGATATGGGGCTGAGGATAAAGGAGATGGAGTTGTCAAGGAAGGGTGACTCCCAAGTTTCTGGCTTGAAAAGCTGAGAAGATATTGATACAGATCCCTATCCCTTATATCAGTGTTTCTCAGCCTTTTTTCTTTTTAATCATCCTCCTAAGGAGCCTTTTTAAGGCCTTTTTTCCCTTAATATACTCATCCTATGAAATGTTAATACACAGATATAGTCTATGTTTTTTTAGGTACTATAAGTATATATATGTCTTATACATAATAAATATATAAAACTTGCTTTTTATTAAATACAGGGTTAAGAATGACTAAACGAATTTTAAAAAAATTTTTTTGTAGAAGCTGGGTCTCACTATGTTGCCCAGGCTTTTCTCAAACTCCTGGGCTCAAGCAATCCTCCCACCTCAGCCTCCCGAGTAGCTGGGAATACAGGCATGCACCACCATGCTCTCAGCTAACTTTAAAATATTTTTTTTTTGTAGAGACAGAGTCATGCTGTGTTGACCCTAACTTCTTGAAAATTGCGCTGATGAGGAATTGAGGCCTTTCACTACATGAGCTGAAATGAAAAAGAAAATACCATTGATTCAGCATTTAGGCCCTAGATACTTTCACATTACCTCACTAATCCAACAGGGCCCTGTAGAGTTTAATATCCCCATTTTAGAGGAGAAGTGAGATTCAAAACAGTGGGTAATTTGCCCATGGTTGTGCAGTTGGGCTTGGAACCCAGTTCACCTGACTCCCAAATCAGTGCTCTTTCCACTGTATCATGTTAGAAGGAGTTGATAGAGTTTGAGGGGCAACATTGGATGACTGTCCCTGGCATGCCTTCTGAGGTTGAAGAGGATTCTCTTTGTGCCTTTCAGCCTTGCCTTGTTTTTCTCCCCAGTATTGTCCTGGGCCCTCCCCACGAGGGGCCTTAGAAATTGCTTCTCCAAATCTAACTCCCTCTTTTTCTGGTGTGTGTGCAGGAGGGAAGGGAGTGTTTTTGTTTTTGGGGGGTTTTTTGAGACAGGGTCTCACTCCGTTGCCAAAATGGAATGGCTCTTTTTCAATTAATATGTACAAGTTAGAGAAATCCCTGCTTTTGACTTGTCAGAAGGGCTCAGAAAGGCCCTTAATAAAAGTTAAAATGAAGAGCTAATCAGAGGCATTTGTGCAATTCAGCCCTCAGACAATGCAGAACCCTTCTTGTCTGAACACTAGGGTTGGGAGTAGAGGGTACTGCAGAATAGAGGCCAGGTAGCCAACACACTGCTTCCAGGAAATAACAAAGGAGTCCCCTTGTGGCTGGTATTCTATTTCAGAGACATTTTGCTGCGTGGACCTTTGTTTTTATGCCTCTTTAACCAAACTGGTCTTGTTTCCAAACTGATCTTGGGTTTTCTGATTCCCTGATCTTTGCTGCTGGTGAACTGCTTGTCCTTCCCTCCCCCATTACCTTCAGAAATATTAACCATCTAGCCTTGGAAGACCATTTCAGAGCTTACCATTCAGTAGTGATAGTTCTCACTCCCATCCTCTGTACTCATTGTACAGTTACATTCATTATCATTTATATTCTTAGTGCTATGAGACTAAACTAAGTTGTAAAGCTTCCCAAAGGCAGAAACCTTTATACAATGTCTATTTGAGTCAGTTTGGAGATAACGATTTAGAAATGTGTGTGTGTGTGTGTTATATATAGATGTATATATATGGGTGTATACACAGATACACACATGTTTGAAAGTGCTTGGGATATATTCAGTGAATATTTCTGGGTTTGCTTAAATGGAAGTTGAGCTCTTTGGGTTCCCTACTTTAAGTAATTTTAGTCTATGATAGCACCTAGCAATGGTGGCAGTGGGGTGTCCCTAGGAATGTGAAAGCCACCGGATTTTGCACATTTCAGAAGAGATAGTTGGAAATTTTCTCTTGGAGAAATTGTTTGGATTATGGCTTATCCTAGTCCTCTGCTATGTCTTCCCTCTACCTTTTACCCTGCTCCATATGTCTGAGCATTACATTTACATATACACTCAAGGGCCAAAGGACTAATAAATCCTAGGAGAGAATTAGGATTGGAGAACTAGGCCGGGCGTGGTGGCTCATGCCTGTAATCCTAGCACTCTGGGAGGCTGAAGCAGGAGGATCGTTTGAGCTCAGTTCAAGACCAGCCTGAGCAAGAGCGAGACCCCATCCCTACTAAAAAAATAGAAAGAAATTACCTGGACAGCTAAAAATATATAGAAAAAGTTAGCCGGGCATGATGGCACATGCCTGTAGTCCCAGCTACTGAGGAGGCTGAGGTAGTAGGTTTGCTTGAGCCCCTAAGTTTGAGGTTGCTGTGAGCTAGGCGGACGCCAAGGCACCCTAGGCCGGGCAACAGAGTGAGACTGTGTCTCAAAAAAAAAAGAGAGAGAGAGAGAGAGAGAGCGCTAGGATTGGAGAACTAGAGAACTAGGACTGTCAACGCTCTAGTTAATTCATTACTTCAGTGTGGCATACTTCACTTAGACCCTGAGCTTTGAATATATAATGGTGTGTGCAGAAGATAATTTTCCTCAGGTGGCCTTTAGCTAAACCACCTAGTTTGTAAATTCAGCTTTGTTTCCTAGAGTGATTGCTGTTCAGCCTGGTCCTGTGAGGATGCTCCCAGAATATTAGCAAGCTTTATTATGGCCCCATTGTGGACCGACCAAATTGTCCAGTAGAAGAGGAGTCTCTCCTATTGTCTTAGTGACTGGCAGGTCTGACAGGCCTTGCAGATAATACCCTGAGAGCCTCATGCGGTCAGACCTGTTTCATACCGTTTTCTTGTTTACAGAATCTCCTGGTCATGGAGCTCTGAGAGAAATTCAGAAAGTTAGAAAAGCCATATCTAAACCTAATCCTACCCTACCAGCATAGCATTTTACTATTTACAGAGTACTCTGGTTTGATCTTCATTGTGACTCTGACATAGACAGGGTAAGGATATGAAAACTGAGATACAGATAAGTGACACCGAAGTGTACAATTACTAAGTATATTAAGTAGCAAGACTAGGAATCACTCTGTAGCTCTTTTCACCAATACCGCACCACTTTCAGTGTGCCTGTTCGTGATCCATCCAGCACACTACTTTCTCTCAGTGCTAGATATTTCTTTTCTTTCCTCTCTTCCGTTTTTTTTTTTTTTTTTCTTTTTGAGACAGGGTCTCGTCTGCTAGTCTGTCACCCAGGCTGGAGTGCAGTGGCATGATCATAGCACTCACTATAACCTCGAACTCCTGGCCTCAAGCAATCCTCTCTCCTCAGCCTCTCTGACTAGCTAGGACTACAGGCTCACTCCACCAGGCCCACCTAATTTTTCAAATGCTTTTTGTAGAGATGTGGTATTGCTGTGTTATCCAGGCTGGTCCTGAACTCCTGTCCTCAAGCAATCCTCCCACCTCAGTCTCCCTAAGTGCTGGGATTACAGGCATGAGCCGCCATACCCAGCTTAGATATTTCTTTGTAGTACAAACTCTTCAAGGCATTCTGTCCATTCACATAATGTTGACCTTTTAGATTTTCAAACCCTACAGCTCATCCTGTTTCACACAACTTTGTATCATTAATGCTGCTGTCACCACTACCAATTTCTCCTCCATATACACACAGAGCCTCAAAAACAAGAACTAGGGGAATTAACTCAAACGGTTTTGTTTTTCCTTTGCAGCGACAGCCTGCCAGTCCCTACAATTTTCTACTTTTTCTGTGCATACTAGTGTTTGTATCATCTGATATTTTTATCCTCTGTTCATGGCAAGAACTAGATCACACCTCATTGGAGAGATTGAATCAGGCAATAGTATAGTAGAATCCAAGTGAAGAACTGACATTCCTGGGAGCCTACCCCTTTCAGGAAACAATAAAGAAGCCCCCTTATGGTTGGTATGCTGTTAAGTAAGATAGATGTAATGGTGAAAACATTGGCTTTTGTCAGAAAGACCTTGATTAGACTCTCCCACGTAATAGCTGCAAGTTGTGCACCAGTTTCCCCACCTCTGAAGTGGGGATTCTGCATGAACCTAAGCTAAGCAAATCCCTACTAAATCATTACCAATCAAATGTGAGTTTTGCTTGCGAATGCCCCTTCTATAGAGATTGGATTTGAGATAGATGGGAGATCTTTCAAATAGGATATCTTGGTTTTTAGTCTGGATTTAGTAGATACAACCTTTTAATCATGGCCAGAGACTTTGGTAAGCATTCCGGAATGAACTTGAGAAGACCACTTCACAGCTAGCAGCGGGTACACAAGTGTAAAACTTGGCAGAAACATTGTGATCCTTGCCTTCCTTGGTGCCTGACAGAGGTTCCCTCCTGGCATGACATGGAACATAAGTAATTTGACACTGGAAAGGAACTGTTGTATACTCTAAGTTATTATAATTGGTTTAATAGGTTGGTTTAATCACAGAAATCATTAACATTGAAGACATCTCAATTAAAGATAGGTTCATTAAGAATGGACTATGTGGATCACTGATTTATTTTGATTATTTTAATTTGCTAATTGCTGTATATAATGCCTAAAAGGAATAGATATCCATGTGCAAAAGAATGAAGTTGGACCCCTCCCTCACATCATACACAAAAATTAACCCACTGGATTAAAGATCTAAATATAAGAGCTAAAACATGAGACCCTTATAAGAAAATACAGGGATAGATCTTCATGACTTTGGATTAGGCAATGGTTTGTTCAGTATGACATTGAAAACACAAGCAACCACAGGCACATAATGGCTTAATCAAAATTTAAAACTTTCATCCTTCAAAAGACACTATCATCAGCAGTGCAGTGGCTCACACCTGTAATCCCAGCACTTTAGGAGGCTAAGGCAAGAGGATCACTTGAGGCCAGGAATTCAAAAACAGCCTGGACAGCCACCCTATCTCTACCAGAAAAAAAAAAAAAAAAATCCCTTCTAATTCAGCTTGTGGATTTTGTTTAATAAAGTGCAGTTATATGGGGCAAGCAGAGTGAGATTCTCTAGATTTTTATTCTTTCCCAATTCATTCCATTTGGAGTGAAGCTATGCATGC